>JBBPMT010000298.1:0-18919 GCA_038090455.1 Garcileccinum viscosum
TCTTTCCTTCTCAATCAATTTTGGAGTTGACATCATGGGAAAATATGACCATATATGTGAGCTTTCTGGTGCCGACAATTACTCACAATGGCAAGACCAGATGGTCCTTGCTCTTTGTGGTGAATGGCTCTGGAACTATTGCAGTTCTGGTACAGACCCTTTGAATTTCTTTGAGTATGCTATGGCTATGCCTGTTCCAGCAGATGCATCCAAACCAATGGACATTGAGAAAGAAAAGATTCTTGACTGGATTGCTAAGGATGCCCAGGCCAAAGTGATAATCAATTGGAAGATCTCCCTTGTCATAGTGTCACAGCTGGATTGCTCCTGGAATGCACATCAACAATGGGATTTTTTAGCCTGATAATACTCATGTTCTAATGTCTTGTTGATTTACAAGCTGTGCTGTATGGTCAGATCTGAGAGACTTAAGGATGCAGAGGACATCTCATGCTATGTCTCTGTATTTGAAGATGTGAGGTGACACTTTCTCCAAATGGAAGATTTCTATCTAGACTCACATGCCATCTTTGATCTTCTAGAGGGTCTACCTTTGGGTGTCAAATGGGAGGTCTACCATGTCATGACAACCAAGCAGGTTGCCAACTCCATGTACTTGGTACAAATTCAAGTCATAACTCCTTCTTTTCCTTCAAGTTCATCAGTCATGACTCCTCCTGCTCCTTCGTTCTCGGGTGCCTCATCAAGTCCACCTGCACCAGCAGCCACCCCATCCATCCTGGGTTGTGTGTGTCTCTTTGGCATTAGCTTCAAGGCGATTATAACATCACTCACCGAGCATGCACACTCCATTTCTGGACATCGCAAACTCGCTAGTAGACCTGGCTCAGAATACACAAATGCAGCAGTTTCAAGAGGTTCCAAGGACAGAGTTAAAACCAATCCAACCATAGGCGTGCACATACATCCCAAAAATCTGAAGGGAATCAGATGTGTCAACACCTCTTGTGCTAGCAAGCCTCAAGCGGATATTCATAACATAGGGCACTGTCACTGGCCTGGTGGTGGAATGGAGGACCAGGCTCCTACCTGGGTATGCAGTTAAGTTCAGGCTCAGAAAGCCAACAATGGAGAATCAGCGGCACTCGCAACCTTGACAGATACAGGCAATACATCCACTTCTGTTCTAACAATATCCACTTCCTCACACCAACATGAGTTGTCTTGCAATGTCTTATCCAATATTGATGAGCTTTCCTGCCTGGCTTCCCCACACTCCTTCACCACCATCCTAGACTCAGGCACCACCTCACACTTGATTAAAGACTGTGGTTATTTCCTGAACTTCTGCCAAGAAGACCATTCCCTGATTAAAACTACAAATCAGGGAAAGCTCATGACCACTGGTCAGGGAATATGCATAGTGGATGTTTCCCTAGAAGGAGTGATCCATTGCCTGGTTCTTTGAGACTGCTTACATGCACCGGGAGCCATGTTAAACCTGCTCTCTGTGGGCCATATGCTCCAAAAGGGCTGGGACTGCAACTTTAAAGGCTCAACCTCCCCCTCAGGCCTGATGTATCAACTCTCTTACAAGGGTGAACAACTTAATAATGTTCCCATCTTGGGCAATCTATGTTACCTCAACATCAGGTTCATTCACCCTAATGAATTATCATTCCCATCTATGACCAAGCAGCCTTCTACCCCCATTGAGCTCAGCACTTTCATTAAATGACCATTGTCCTAGGACACCTGGCATGCTCGTCTTGGTCATCCAGGTGGTGTGTCAGTCAAACAATTACCTATGGCAGCGATTGGCATTAAAGTGGAGACAAACACACCCTTAAGCAAATGTGTCCCCTGCATCATAGTGAAATTCCCCAGAGCACCCCATCCACTGTCCCAATCTCCTTGCACCAAATGCATGCTGGACCTGATTCACTCTGATCTATGTGGACCATTTCCAGTCCAAACCCCTTACAGAAAACTCTACTTTATTGTGTTCCTTGACGATCATATGCACCTCATGAATGTCCAACTCTTGGCTTCCAAGAATCAGGCACTGGAGGCTTGGAACATTGTCAAGGTGCTATGGGAAAATCACTCGGATTGTAAAGTAAAGATCTTCTGTTCCAACAATGATAGAGAATTTGTTAGCTCTGCCTTCACAACTGCTTTGCAAACTGTGGGTATACAGTGCCAGCTGGCAGTCCCCTATGCACATCAGCAGAATAGAAAAGCCAAATGCGCCATCAGGACCCTTCAAGGTAGGGCACTCACAATGCTCCATTATGCATGGCTCTCTCTGAATCTCTGGGGAGAAGCAGTTCTCACAGCTGCCTATCTCTGGAACAGGACAGAGTCTGTTTCCTTACCCCCCGGGGTTACACCCTACAAGATGGTTCATGGATGTAAGCCTGACCTTTCACATCTCTGAGTCTTTGGTTCTTGCTGTTGGGCCTGAATCCCAACCGAATTACAGGTCAAGCTCAGTCCACATGCTCACCAAGCCACTTTTCTGGGCTATCTCAAGGGTATGAAGGGCTATCATTTACAGGACATTACCACTGGAGCCTTCTTCATCGCTTGTGATGTCAAATTTGACAAGCTGCATCATGATGAGGACTCTTCTGACAAAGAAGACACCACAGTGACTGAGCCCTCTATTACAGTCTTGTCCATTGCCACCGCTCCTAGTCCTGTTACAACAACTTCTACCAAACCATTACTCCCACCAACCCTCCACCGATCCACCCAAACCTGTGTGCTCATGGAGAAAGGTGTTGCCTGGGCAGCAACCCTTGCCACGACTCAGGCATGATTATGCTCCTTATAGGAACGATGTGCCATGTGTATTGCTGATTCAGTTGCAAATAAGGCCAAGGGGGTGTCGGAGCCATCTCAGGAAAGCCTTCCCACACCTGTTCTGGAGGCTGTAGTTGATCTAGCCCCAATTGAGGTGAACCTTGACATCCTTGACATTGTGGCTAATGTTGTGATTGAGGAGCAAGCTCATATCACCATTCGTAGTAATCGTTATCATAATCCAACTGACCCAAACTACAATCTGAAGATTCAACTGGTCACATATGATGAGGCTGTGCAGTGCCCCAACAAAGACCTATGGTTAGCAGTGATGCTTAAAGAACTTCAAATGATCGAGAAAATGGGAGTTTACACCTTGGTGAAACTACCTTCTGGTCAAAAAGCAATTGGATGCAGATGGGTACTCAAGTTCAAAGAAAACCTTAAGGGTGGCTCCGTCTATAAGGCCAGACTTGTAGCTCAGGGTTTCTCCCAGGTACCTGGTATAGACTATGGGGATACGTTTGCACCGGTCATCAAGCCCACTTTAGTTTGCCTGCTCATTGCCCTGGCCTGCAATAACAACTGGGAGATCGATGTCTTCGATGTCAAGTGTGCATTTCTTTGGGAGATACTGCGGGAAGACATCTACATGCATCAGCTGAAAGGATTTGAAACAGGGGATTGGTGTCATCTGGCCTGGCTTATGTTCTGAAGCATATATGGCCTCAAACAGTCCACACTGGAGTGGTACAAGCAAGTTCAGGCAATTATGGCTGAACTAGGCTTTGTTCACACCAACTCTGACCATGCTTTGTTCTTTTTCTACAGCACTCATGTCCTAATTGGCTCTCTAAATGTGTGCTGTCTGATAGGTTGGCACGTTGATGACAGAATGGCAATCTCAAACTCTCACCTTTTTCTTGACATGGTCAAAAAGAGGATTGCGGAACGCTTCAGCATCTCTGATCTCAGGCCCATCAGTAAATACCTTGGGATTCAGTTCGAGCATGATTGGGACCAAGGTAAAATCTAGATGCACCAATCGGAATACATCACTTTCTTGCTTGGCAAGTATGGTCTATCAGACTGTAACTTGATTTGTCTTCCAGCCGATCCAAAATTCCCACTAGGAAATCCAGACTCACCCCTCCCTGACGATGTTCCGAATCTTCACTCTGCCTATCTAAAGATTGTCGGCAAGCTAATCTACATCTCTATAAACACTCACCCTGACATTTCATACATTATCAATGCCCTGGCCCAACACAATGTGCACCCCAAGCCCTGCCATTTCACTGCAGTGAAATGAGTACTTTGCTATCTTGCCAGAACTGTGAATCTTTGTCTGCAATATACTTGCAATGCTGATGGTGCCTCCAACTTACATAGTTACACAGATGCAAGCTGGGCTAGAGAGTTGGGTCACTGCTCCATGACAGGCTACACCTGGTTCTATGCTGGTGGACTCGTCTCCCATGTGTTGAAGAAGCAAACAACAGTGGCATTGTCATCCACTGAGGCTGAGTACATGGCAGCTACCCATGTTGTCCAAGAAGGCCTGTGGCTACATTCCCTTTTTTCTGAACTGAACTTAGCTTTTATTTCTCTGGTTCCTGTTTATCTGGACAATTTTGGGGCTGTTTCCCTTTCTACCACTGCTCATTTCTACCAACACACAAAACATATTGACATATGTTACCACTTTATTCGCAAGCACATTGATGGCAGCTCTTATACTCTTCTTTGGGTCCTGTCTCATCTTAATATTTCTGACATTCTCACGAAACCTCTTCCACAGGTTGCTTTTGAGCATCTTCATTCTTCTCTTGGACTGGTTGCTCAGTAAGGGGGCGTGTTGATGTTCAGTCATATTCTTGGCACTTCACTCCTTCTGGATTATGTAACACTTCTGGATCCTTTATTAGATTTTAGATCCATCACGTCTTTCTTTCCTCAGCATTTCTTCTACCTCTCATGGTCCCATTGAGATATGGACTTTTGTCATGCATATACTCATGTACTTACATATACCATGCCTAGCCATTCTCTGGCTAGGTTTATCAAAGCTGAGTGCAAGGAAAGGAAAAAGAATGCAAGGCGAGCATAGAAAACAAGGTGTGCATGTTCCTCTCACCTCACATTCTTGATGATTGACACCATCTCAAAGGTGATCAGAAATGGACATGAGGTCTCTACATGATGCCATCACTACATTTTGCAATGGCAAGTTCAAGCTTGAGGAAGTGTTTGAGGCGCACACACAGCTAAATCTTTCACCCTCAGGTGGTGCAATGCCGAACACGAACAGGCACTTGTTGAGTACCACATAACAGTAATACTACCCTCTGCATGATGCAGCAGCAGTTGGAAGACACGATACAGAACAAAAGTTGAGAAAACAAGCACTAGAGTGTTGTCTGTGACAAGCTGCACCACCAAGCAGCATACCTCCACACACTCAAGAACATCTACCTCGAGATGCTATGGAAGGTGAAGTGGACATTGGACCAGAAAGAGGAGGTCATGGCTGGGCTGAGAGAAAAGGTCGTCGTGTGAGAGGTACAGGTAAAGGTGGCAAGACAGAGAGTGGCAGGGGTGGTGCGTGTCTTTTTCACCTTGTATGCCCTTTTTGCCAACGTTGGTTTAGTGCAGGGCAAACAGATCTAATGAGTTCCTGTGACGCTGTCCAAGCCTTCTGTGTTGGCCATACACAGAATCTTTTGGAGCTCAAATTCACCCACGCCCATCTACTTGAAGAACCCAGGGTGAATGTTACTGTTTTGAAGAGGTGTGAAACATAGCTCGCATATGTGACGGAATCGCTCTCAGAAGCTCATGGATGATCAGGATATTGCAAGGCCAGGTAGCACAGCGCAAACGAGCTCAGCTGGCCAAGCAGGAAGTTGAGTTCCTGTAAGCCCTCATTATATGTTCAAACAACTCACAGCACTGCTTACCTAATCATTTTATAGGTGAGTTTCATTGCTGAAGATTAGGCTTCTCGTGAGGTGGATGGCAGTGGGCTGCAGTAGGTGTAACAGCTCAAACAGTCACTCTCAGAATACAAGATTGCAAATGATCAACTACAAAAGGCTCTGGACACCATCAATGATGAGGAATATGTAGGTGGTCCTAGGCTTTCCTGGAGAGAACTAAAGGAGCAGATGGAACATTACAAAGGAGCTGGTAGGTATGCATGTATGCATGCACTCAAAGAATATGTGATGACCTCATTTCAGCACTCAAGGAAGCATGCAGTATGGAGATGGTGCAACAAGAACAAGCTGGAGGAACTGGAACAGATTTTGTTTGAACTGAGAAATAAGATTGGGACTGGCAACCACGTGCAGCTGGGGTGCACATGCTGTGTCTACATGATAACCTGGCTCAACATTGGAGTGATCTCCAACAAATCGTCATGGATCAACTCAAGAATGAGAATGAAGCACTGATCAAGCAGTTAAAAGACTGGATCGGTGGGTGCACAACTGGATGGAGAGGTGCTCCTGTGCTCGAGCCAGGAGGTGCTGTAGAAAGAAAAGGACAAGCTGGAAGAGGTGGCGGAGCCAAATGTTACAGTTGACATCGTCCCTGAGGGTTGTACCGTTGCGTTGTCCCACCCCTTCTCTTTTTCTCACTTTGATTCACCTCTTTTCCTTTCGGCCGACGGATCCCTTCTCTTTTCTCTTCCTCTGTCTTCGGACTAACTTCCTATCTTCCTATCTCCGTATCTCCTTATCGCTTTATCTCTTTATCTCCTTATTGCCTTATCACCTTATCTCTTTATCTCTCCTGTATACATAGCTTTCTGCAGCTTTGGACTCATTCTTACTGCGGATGACTCATTTCCCTTCCATGCGATTCCATCACATTCCATCTCGATTCCCCTTTATGTCTTTCTCTCATTCACTGCTATGACATAGCTTGGTCCGTGCGCCGCACCTTCCTCTATAAATACCTGTAGCACGATGGTGTATGTCCCTTAGCTAGTTCTACGCAATTCAGCGTCGATTCTCAGCTGCCTCGAGCTCTTGGTGTGTGCACGCAAGATAGAGAGACCCTTCCTTTGACCAAGCCAGACTTGACGGACTCTTCGTGAGATTCTCGTCTAGGCTTGTGGTATTACTCGACGCCCAGCGTAACAAAAGAACTAGCTCTTCCTTCGCCTCCTGCTTCTGAGCAGACCGCCCAACATTTCGTCCTCCACCTATCGCGGCTTTCGTCCCCCTCCCTCCACCTCTCCTTTACCCAGTCCCTCTCGTCCTCCTACTCCCCCACCTGCTGCCGCCATGTCCCGCCCTGAGCTAAAAGCTGGTCTCCCTGACACGTTTTCGGGAGAAATGAAAGATGCCAACCACTGGCTGCAGGCCATGAAGGCCTATTTTACGATGAACGCTGTTGTGTACGCAGACGACACTGTGAAGGTCCTAGTCCTTCTCAACAAGATGACCAAGGGGAATGGAGTTCCCTTTGCGGAGGGTTGGTACGGAAAAATAAACGATAGTGCAATCCCTGCCACTGATAAAATGTTTGCCTGCTTGGAGAAGGACTTCATTGCCACCTTCTATCCATTTAACATCGCCTCTGAAGCTCGTCGGAAGCTTCTTGCCCTCCGCCAGGATACCCGCAATAAGGATAGCAGATTCCAACAGTATGTCACCGAATTTCGTCTCCTCACTCAATGGGCCAATATCACAGATGAGCCCACCCTTCTTGAACATCTCACCTTGGGAATGGATCCCAAACTTGTCATCATGATCCTCTCCCAATAAACGCAGCCTACCACGGCTAAGGACTGGATCGAGCAGGCGGCTAAGTATCACACTCAATAATGCCGCATCACTGACATCACTTCTGGACGAGGAGGATACTTTAACAGTTCTCGCCCCACTAAAGATCCTAATGCCATGGACGTTGATGCTGTCCGTCTCTCCCCTGTTGAAAGGGCTCGTCACTTCCAACAGAATCGGTGCTCCATCTGTCATAAGGTTGGCTGCCGAGCCAGCAACCATGGTTCCTCTTCGTTGTCGACTTCTTCGCCCTCATCTTCCTCTCGCTCCTCTCCTCGACCTCCTAAGACTCCCTCTGCCCTTGGGAAATACGTCAACTAGATTGTCGTGGACCGTAATGTTTCTAAGGAAGAGATCCTTAAGGTACTCTGCACTGTATACAAGGAAGAACCAGTAGAGGAATCCCCAGAAGTCTCCATCGCCACCACCACTGCCGAAACCTCTGATAGCAAAGAGGGTTTTTGAAAAGGAGAGTTAGTTCGACATCTTCCTCTCCTCATCGTCTTGCACCTGTATTCTGTACTACTCCCCATGCCAAATCTATCCGAATTCCCATCTCTCTATCGGCAAAGGATGGTGCACAAACTGTCGACTTCTCTGCTCTGATTGATAGCGGAGCAACTGGCAATTTTATTGATTGCTTCCTCATCCAAACCCATCGATTTCCTACCTCGAAAATCCCTAAACCTCTCGCAGTTTCCAATGTTGATGGAACCCCCAATCAAAGCGGAGTTATTTGTTCGAAAACAACCCTTCTTTTACGAATCGGAGAAAACGAGGAACTCTGAGACTTCTTTGTGATCAACTGTGGAAAAGAAGCAGTCATTTTAGGCCTACCGTGGTTACAGGACACCAATCCCAACATTAACTGGGGGACTGGTGTCATTTCCATTCCAGATCGCCCTTCTTCACCTAGACAAGATGATCCTGCTGCACTTTCTCAGCGATATTTGGTTTGATACCTCTCTGACGATCCCACTCTCCCCATTCAAAAAACTACTCTTTCCACCGAACTCACTATGGAAAAGGAGAAGGAAAAGGTTATCCTCCCTCCAGAACTCGCCTCTTTCACTGACATTTTCGCGAAACCCCCTGACGGGATACTTCCTCCATCGCGCCCATTCGACCATGCCATAGAGTTGAAAGATTCTTTCATCCCGAAAGTGGCAAAAGTATACCCTCTCAACCCAAAAGAACGAGAAGCATGCAAGGAATTCATTGCAGAAAACCTCGCTTCTGGAAAAATCTCTCCCTCGAAATCCCCTCAAGCCTCGCCTTTCTTCTTTGTACCTAAGAAAGATGGGTCCCTTCACCCTTGCCAAGACTACTGCTACCTCAACGAACATACCATGAAGAATGCTTATCCACTCCCCCGTATCTCCGATCTCGTAGACCAACTCCACCCCTCCACCATCTTCACTAAACTCGATATCTGTTGGGGATATAACAACGTACTCATTCGTCCTGAAGATCACTGGAAGGCCGCTTTCATCACCCCCGAAGGCCTCTTTGAACCTAACGTCATGTTTTTTGGCTTCTGTAACGCTCCCCCCACCTTCCAAGCCCTCATGCAGCATATCTTTGGTGACTATATCGCAGAGGGATGGCTCATCATTTATATGGACAACTTCTTAATCCATAATGATGACCTCTCCCAGCATTGGATCCTTGTCCAAAAGGTTCTTCAACATGCTTGCGAACATCAACTTTATTTCAAATTGGACAAATGCGCGTTTGCTGCATCTGAAGTAGAATTCCTTGGCCTTGTCATCAGAGCCGGATTGTTACAGATGGATCCCACAAAGCTTTCCGCTATCGAAACCTGGTCTTCCCCTCGCTCAGTCAAGGCAGTTCGATCTTTCATCGGCTTCTGCAATTTCTACCGCAAATTCATTCCCAATTTCTCCACTCTTGCTCGCCCTCTTCTAGACCTTACTAAAAAGGATACGCCTTGGGATTGGTCCCCTTCTTGCGAAACTGCTTTCCGACAACTCCAATCCACCTTCCTCGCCAAACCTGTTCTTACCATGCCTGATGTCACTCGTCCTTTCACTGTCATGACTGATGCCTCCCTCACCGCCTTTGGCGCAGTCCTCATGCAGCCCAATGGAAATGGTGACCTTCATCCCTGCACATATCTATCTCGTACCTTTTCCCCTGCCGAACGTAACTACAATATCTACGATCGGGAACTCCTTGCCGTCATCCACGCTCTTGAAGAATGGCACCACTACCTTCAGGGCACAGGCCTTCCTGTCACCATTCTAACAGATCATAAGAATTTAACCTACTTCTGCCAACCTCGTAAACTCTCTTGCCGTCATGCCCATTGGCAATTTTTCCTCCAGGACTTTGACTTAACCTTTCATCACCTCCCCGCCTCCGCCATGGCTCCTGCCGACGCTCTCTCTCGCCGCGACGACATCGACACATCCTCCGACAATGCCGATGTTACTCTTCTCCCGGACACCCTCTTTGTTTGCACTCTCGATGCTGCTATCTCTACTAAGCTTTCTTCTCTCACGTCTTCTGATCCTTTTGCTTCTGCTGCTCTTTCCGCCCTCAATGAGGGAACTTCTCTTCTTCCTCGCACTTCTCACCACGATTGGGAATTTTCTGACGGTCTTCTATATTTTCATCATCACCTTTTTGTTCTGGAACCACTTCGTCGGGATATTGTTCGCTCTTGCCACGAGTCTCCCTCTGGGGGTCACAGTGGAGTTCTTCGCACCCAAAACCTTGTCGCCCGCGACTATTGGTGGCCAGGTCTTTCTACCTTTGTTCATCGTTTCATTCTTGGATGTGCCACTTGTCAGGCCTCCAAGGTTAATACCCATCCTTCCGCTCCTCCGCTTTTCCCTCTTTCTTCTTCAGCTATGCGCCCTTTTCAACAAATTTCAATGGACTTTATCACCGATCTTCCTCTTTCTTCTGGTTTTGATTCCATTTTGGTCGTGGTCAACCATGGGCTTACTAAGGGGGTAATTTTCCTCCCTTGTCTTAAAACCTCCTCTGCTGCCGACGTCGCCCTTCTATTCTTTAAACATGTCTTTCCCCGCTTCGGCCTTCATGATCGATGCATCTCTGATCATGGCCCTCAGTTCACTTCCGCCTTCGCTCAAGAACTGGCTCGCCTCCTAAAATATGACCTTGCCCTCTCCTCAGCATATCATCCCCAAACTGACGGAGAAACCGAATGGGTCAACCAGGAGTTAGAGACCTATCTCTGCATCTTCTGCGAAGGAAAACCTGACACATGGGCCGACCTCCTCCCCATGGCAGAATTCTGCCACAACTCTTCTATCCACTCCGTAACCGGTAAAACCCCTTTCTCCTTAATCCTAGGGTACGAACCTCGAGCCTACCCTCCCATCGGAAAAACATTCCTCCCTGACCTCGAATCTCGCCTATCTTTGTTATCCGAAGCAAGGAAAGAAGCCCTGGATGCTCATGAATGTGCCCAATGTCTCATGAAAGAACGCTTCTCGTCCCGCTTTATCCCCTGGAAAGTCAGAGATAAGGTCTGGCTTGATAACAAGAATCTCCACCTTCGTTACCCCTCTCGGAAACTCTCGCCCAAATGAGAGGGACCATTTGAAATTTCCCAAGTCTTATCGCCCATATCATACCGCCTCAAACTTCCCCCCACGTGGCGTATTAACGACACGTTCCATGCTTCCAAGTTATCACCCTATCGAGAGACTCCGGAACACGGCCCGAACTTCCTATCTCCTCCTCCCGATCTGATCGATGGAGAAGAAGAATATGAGGTGGAGCAAATTCTTTCCCATAAAGGAACACGTGGCCGTCACCAGTACCTCGTGTCGTGGAAGGGTTGGCCTTCTTCGGAGAACACCTGGGAACCGGAATGGAACCTGTCAAACACCGCCTCCCTCCTCTCCGCATATAAAGCCTGTTATCCCAAAGAGTTCCCTCCATCGCCTTGATATGCCTTGCTGTCCCACTTGTTGAAACACACCTCCATCTTCTTACTCCCATACTTTCGGCCTCTCATACCCTAGTCTCCCCATCATCCCGAACCTTTTTCCTCCCCATATTCGCGATGCCCTTTTTGCTGCTGTTCTTGAAACTCCTGAACTTCTTTTTACTTTGGAACAGAGTGTGTTTTCTTCTGCGCTTCCACATGCCTCTTTGTATAATGGGATTCGTCTTTACCATACATATCTTTGCCTTCGCACTTATGATTCTATTGCTCATTCTTCCTCTTCTTCTACAGTACACGCTGCCATACTCCAAGGACTAACGGACCTTCGTTCCAACACCATCACCATCCTGGCAGACTCGGGTTTTTCCGATGCGGTAGCGTCTCTCCATCCCTCTCGTCTTTGGGACGTCCTTTGTCCACACTGGGATTCCCTCACTGACCGACAACGCCGTCTCTACGTTGATGTCACTAGGGAACACTCCTCTCCATTCCCGTCCCCATTCGAAACTGACGAGAACACTCCTCCATCGACTAGCCAGCCCTTTTGGACCAATCCCCCTCGTCGGGGGACCCCTTCCCTCTCTCTCGTCCCGGTCGTTTTGGAACCAACTTCGCCCCGCTCGAGCCCCACCTCCTCCAGAGCCTCTCATTCCTCGCCTGCCTCTCCTTCCCTTAGTCGGCAATGACGCACCTCCTCTCATCACCCTCTCCCCGGACAGCCCTATCCTCGCCCAACTGGAACCACTTCTTCCCCAGTTGTCATCAACCAACCCATCCCTGTTCCCCCTCCTCATTTCTCCGCTGCTTCATTTCAATGCATGGCTTATCGATGTGGGCTTTGCAATAAACGGGGACATCCAGCTCACGCCTATCCCAGCATCCACCTCTGTTGACTCTGCGAGACCATTGGACATCTCGAGTCTGACTGTCCCTTCTGCAGCGAATCATCCAATGAGGAGGACCGCGACGTTGACAATGCCATTGAGCACAATTCGGGAGGACATTCGACTTAGGGTTATGTTGGAGTCGAAGTCTCCAAGGTACGAATGGGGTAATGTTACAGTTGACATCGTCCCTGAGGGTTGTACCATTGCGTTGTCCCACCCCTTCTCTTTTTCTCACTTTGATTCACCTCTTTTCCTTTCGGCCGACGGATCCCTTCTCTTTTCTCTTCCTCTGTCTTCAGACTAACTTCCTATCTTCCTATCTCCGTATCTCCTTATCGCTTTATCTCTTTATCTCCTTATCGCCTTATCACCTTATCTCTTTATCTCTCCTGTATACATAGCCTTCTGCAGCTTTGGACTCATTCTTACTGTGGATGACTCATTTCCCTTCCATGCGATTCCATCGCATTCCATCTTGATTCCCCTTTATGTCTTTCTCTCGTTCACTGCTACAACATAGCTTGGTCTGTGCACCGCACCTTCCTCTATAAATACCTGTAGCACGATGGTGTATGTCCCTTAGCTAGTTCTACGCAATTCAGCGTCGATTCTCAGCTGCCTCGAGCTCTTGGTGTGCGCACGCAAGATAGAGAGACCCTTTCTTCGACCAAGCCAGACTTGACGGACTCTTCGTGAGATTCTCGTCTAGGCTTGTGGTATTACTCGACGACCAAGCTAGACTTGACGGACTCTTCATGAGATTCTCGTCTAGGCTTGTGGTATTACTCGACGCCCAGCGTAACACCAAAGGACAGGCGATTGCTCCGATTGCAGCTGCTGAGCAAGATACCAGGCATGGACGGTGCACAGATCCAGCTTGCCATGCAAGGGGAGGGTGGACCACAAGGCTTGCTGCAGCTGATGCATCACCGGGTGAAAGAAGAACAGTACACACCTGGCTTTCTAGTGAAGGTGACTTTGGTGTGTTATGGCAAGTCAAACTAAACTAATAGTCACCAGCTCTCTTCCTAGGCAATTCCAGCATGAAGTTGTTGAGGCTTTATGTGTTTGCCTGCATATTCTCCAGCCCTATCTTCTGTATGCACATTTTCTATCTCCAAAAGACCCCATCACATGTTTTCTTGAATCAAGCCTGTCTAGTGCATTGCCTGACTGGATGTGCTCAAAGTGATTGACCATCTGAGTGTTTTACCACCAAGCCAGCCAAGATGAACATGCGCCAGTTGAATGACATGCAGCCACCATAGAGTACTGGTTGCTGGATCCTTCTGAGGCCTTGATCAATAGTGTCAAGATGTCACTTCATGCCATGTACTCTGGTTTTCTATTTACATTGTATGCGAGCACAATCTACTGATCTGAAGTCTAGAATACTGATGGAGAATACAAGGCAATTTTCAAGTGGTGATCTAGGTGGTCAATATACAGATGGATTGCATTATCTCCAACTATGAGGCTCTCGAGTTTGCGGCTCGGACATGTGACGCTTGCTGCCATTGCTGATTGCCCTTCCTCTTAGGCCTTTTACTTGGATTGCAGCACCCTGCATGTTCCATGGTTCAGCTGGTGGATGTAAGTGTTACGACTCTCCTCGTTAACCTAACTTTTCTATTTTATTCCCTTCTTTTCTCGATCACATGACTTGATATTCGTCACATGATCAGTCATGTGACATCACGTGACCTTATCCTTTATCTATGACATCATAACATAGCCTCACACATGTTAACCTTGTTCATGGGAACCTTCCCACACTCGTGAGAATCATATAGCCTTATATAGTACATATTAGTAAGTCTTATTGTAACATAGGCCGGCCCTCATGTGGTCCGTGCACATCCTGTATAGTATATAGTCTGCAATGCAACGACCAGCAGACCTCAGTCTGTTCTGGTTAGATTCCTCCTAGCCTTTACCTGCTCCCCTAGTATAGTTTGTCTTGTCAAGGTGACCTAGTCGTGGACAGCTAGAAGTTGCTTTGGAGTCATGCTATGTGACATGTATGATACGGGGTGCCATTTGTCGTCTATTTTAGTTGATAGTACTGTGCCGACGGCAAAGTCCGAGGCATCGCATTCGACTCTATATGGTGTGGTGTCATCCGGGTATGCCAGTACTGGTGCCAAGATGAAAGCGTTTTTAAGCGTCTCAAACACTGTTTGTTGGTCTTTTCCCCAGATCCAGGGTTGATCTTTCTTTGTTAAATCATGTAAGGGTCGTGCAATGAGACTATAATTGGTGATAAATCGGCGATAGAAGTTTGCTAGACCTAAGAAACTTCGCACGCCTTTCAATGTGGTGGGGACAGGCCAATCTTGCACTCCTTTCACTTTTTCGTGGTTCATAGATACTCCATGTTCCGATACATCCATGCCCAGCATGTCGACCTTGGTTACTCCGAAGAAACATTTCTTGGGTTTGACGAACAAATTGTTGTTCCGGAGTTTTTCTAAAACTCTATGTACTAATTCGATATGTTTCTGTCTATCGCCATCTTTCGAGAATATGAGTAGGTCGTCAAGATAAATTATGATCACATCATCCATGTCAGAGAAGATCTTGTTCATCATTTGTTGGAAAGTGGCGGGGCTATTGCACATTCCAAAATACATGACGAGGGGTTCGAAGGATCCTAGATGACAAACGAAAGCTCCCTTCCATTCGTCGCCTTCTTTGATGTGAATGTTATTGTATCCCCATCGGAGATCCATTTTTGTGAACAATTTAGCTCCTTTGAGCTTATCTATGATCTGTGAGATTAAGGGCAACGGGTAGTTGTTCTTCACCGTTCCCTCGTTAAGATATCTATAGTCCATGACCATGCGTTTCTTTCCATCTTTCTTAGGGATGAAGAAGACCGGTGATGTTTGGGGCGATTTAGAAGGGCGGATATAGCCTTTTGAGAGTTGATCGTCTATGAAGGCTTTCACTTTGTCTTGCTCTTGTGGGCTTAGTTTGATTAGACGCCCCTTCTTGGGTACGAAATCGACTTTTAGGTCTACGGCATGGTCCCATGGTTTCTGTTCGGGCATTCTCTCGCTTGCCTTTTTGGAAAAGACGTCCAGATAATTGTGGTATTCTGCGGGTACAAGCTTCACAGCTTCTGAAGCGTCTGGGACCTCTATCATGCTTACTTTGTGGTGGTTGTAAGTGTATTCTATCTCGTGTTGTTCGGTTTTGGACCGAGCCAGGTGTTTGAGTGCTGCACAGCTTGGTGGGCACTTATCCATGGTGACCGTTCCTGCGATCCAATCAATTGTGGGATTGTGGTTCCTGAGCCACGTGTACCCTAGGATTAACTGGTTCTTTCCTAGGTTGGTGACATCCGCGGTTACTTTCTTGTGGTGTCCTTGGTAGTCTATGATAAGCGAGGCGGTGTAAGCTATGCCGCCTGCTGAGTTTGCTGTCCCGTCAACATTATATACTGGTATAACGAGATCTAGCGGTTGCATCGGAATTCTGTTTTCCTTTGCCCATTTTAGATCGATAAATATGCCTGTGGCGCCACTGTCTAGCAGGGCTTGGCATTCTGTTTTTGTGGTTTTTGTTATTATGTCGATTTTTACAAATAGCTTGCGGAGTGGTTTCATAGTTCTCATGCGTCGCTCCGTCAGGTTCGAAGACAAGCTATTTTTATTTTTTATGTAAGCGGAATTAAGTGTCACTTCCCGGTGACCGCGCTCCTTTTCGGAGTTCGCCACTTCGGTTGTGTCATCTGGTAGGCTACCACATTGAGATGACGGAGAAGAAAAACTATCTAAGTTACATTCGGAATTGAGATCGGAGAAACTATTTGAAATAGGTAAAGAAAACGGGTGAGCACTATTTTGGCGTCGCACCCTCGATCGAACTGGTACAAGATTGAAGAAAGAACTATTTAAAGAAGAAATGAAACTAGGGTCCGTATTGGCTAAACTATTACCTGATATAGTTAGCCCTACTCTTTTCCCTGGTGAGCCTCGAGATCTTTGAAATATGCTCGGGCCATGTCGAAGTCCATACCGCATATAGCGGCTTGCCAATTCGGTTGACCTGTTGGCCGTGGGTTGGATAGGGTTGCGAGTGGGGTGGAGGAAGGTACGGCGTATTGGTTTGATGATGCAGTTCCTTCTGTGGCATGTACTCGTTTGGACTTGAATTGGGAGCATTCTTTTCAGTGCCCCCCTTGGCGGAATCCGCATTCAGCACACACGGTGCTCTTGGCCTTGCAGTCACGTGCAAGGTGGCCTTCTTTGCCACAATTGTAGCAGCCCCGGGTTGAGCGGCCTATCTCTTCCTAGTTGTCGAAGGTTGCACGATCGATTTCCATGGTGTTAGGATCGTGCCTTGTTTGGTTCGCTTGGAACTGTGACTCGAATGATTCTATAGCATTGGCATATTTTTGTACCACACTAATAAAAGTGTGGAGGCCAGCGGGCCTTTCTCCTTGCATGAACATATGGCGGATGATGTCTTGCCGGACGGATTGCTCAAGAAGCATTACCCCTGTGCTTTCTTCGACCTGAGCTTGGTTGAAGAGGGCGAGCCATTGGGTGAGGAAGACCTGAGTCCTCTCGTTCCAACCCTGTTTTCGCGCAATGAGTCGCCGTGTAGCAATTTCCTTTTCATTGCTGATCCTGAATTGGTCGTTGAGGAGCTTTTCGATCTGCCCCAGAGATAACCATGGCATGTTGTTGTCGTGCCGCTTCTTGATTTCGGTGCGAGCCCATGCTCCAGCACCATTCTTGTCTTTTTCACCGCTTTTGACACCTATCCTTGAGAAGACTGCGAGGTTCCAGTCTTTCTGTCCACCTAATCTTTGTTCTCCAAAGATGGACAGGTTTGTTTCTCGAAAGATGAGCATCTTCATCCACCATTCGTCAAATTTGCTATATGATCCATCGAACAGTCCGGGATCTTTGACCCTTCAGCCCTTTTTGACTTGGGCTCGTCGAATCCCTGGGCGGGCTCATCCTCACGCTCTTCTCGCTCTTGGTCCAAGCGGGCCTCGAGGTCGCGGTTTCTTTGCTCTGCCGCAGTCAGCCGATCCATGGTTTGTTGCAGCAGCTCGCTCAGCGAGGCAAGCTGATCGGCGAGTCAGGCACCGCTGTTTGTCGAGGAGCCGAGGCGACGCTGGCTCATGGTGGGAGTGGTCATCTCCTCGTCTGATGGGAGATCATACAGGCTGCTCATTGTAATTAAATTCTATGTGGGATTGATAGAAATTGAGTGTGTCGTCCTTTAAGACGGGGGCTTTGTCAAGGCAGTGGTTTAGGAACTCGTCTTGCAACCACAGGGGGAAATCTGGTGCGAATTCGAGAGCATATGGGATATCGCGTACTATGACGTCGTTTGGATCGAAGTCTTCATCGATCGGTAGGCATTCGGAGATGTTGGTAGAAATGGCAATGTAGTTCTTGTTTCGTAAGGCGCGCCAATCGTCTCCGTATAAGTCACTAAAATCCATATAATTCTGTGAAGCAAAACTCGTATGTGTCGCGGTCGCACACTAACTCCGCGATTGTCGATGATGGGGGGGGGAATTGGGTTCTGCTTAGCTACAGCTGAAGATTTAGCTCTCCGAGGCTGCGAATCTTAAAACCATAGAGATCGCGATGTGGTGTTTGCCCAGTTGTCTCTGGTGCACTGACCCACTTTGTGCCAAGGGAATTATCTGGTTTTTCGGCGGACAGAAGGGTTCACTCGAATGTGATCTACCCCATCAAAGCGAACTGAAGCAATGCTGGACCAGCGTATGGATGCGGTGGAGACTTGGTCGCAGTCCAAGTATGGTAACGGTATAACCGGCTGCTATCCAGCTAGTGCCTTATCACTGGCAATTGCGAGTAACGAGACAAGTCCCTTGACGCTGGGAGCCGCGTATGGCGAGGTAAGAGTAAAAGTGGTGGCACGTAACGGTGCCGGTGAGGTGAAGTAGTAAAAAAGGGGGAGTCTAACCAGAACAGACTGAGGTCTGCTGGTCGTTGCATTGCAGACTATATACTATACAGGATGCACACGGACCACATGAGGGCCAGCCTATGTTACAATAAGACTTACTAATATGTACTATATAAGGCTATATGGTTCTCACGAGTGTGGGAAGGTTCCCATGAACAAGGTTAACACGTGTG
The DNA here is from genome assembly GCA_038090455.1 of Garcileccinum viscosum. NCBI lineage: Eukaryota > Fungi > Basidiomycota > Agaricomycetes > Boletales > Boletaceae > Garcileccinum > Garcileccinum viscosum. The sequence continues at coordinate 18,530 of JBBPMT010000298.1, forward strand.
AGGCTATGTTATGATGTCATAGATAAAGGATAAGGTCACGTGATGTCACATGACTGATCATGTGACGAATATCAAGTCACGTGATCAAGAAAAGAAGGGAATAAAATAGAAAAGTTAAGTTAACGAGAAGAGTTGTAACAGTAAGTCGCCCAGCTCGATTGTGCATTGAATTGTTTGAATGATAGTCTACAGGACACACCAAACTTGAGAAGTGTCACACCAGCCTGACAAAGTACTGTCTAAGAAAGTCCATAATCCATTGCGTTCCTTGGTTACACAGAGAGAGGAGCACAGTATTGCACATCCAATATCCAGTGGCCATTTTAATGTCTGGCTGTTGATCCACTGCATCATTCCAAGCCATTGATGTTTGCCATCCGATATCCCTGC
>JBBPMT010000299.1:0-18872 GCA_038090455.1 Garcileccinum viscosum
TGGTATATCTCAATAGCCCCTGACCTGGGTCACATGACCTAGTAACATAATTTGTAGCCAGGGGTTTGTACATTATTTGTCTCCACCAAAGCTAAGTGAAATTCCCACAAGTGATTGTGGGGCGCTTCGTGCCCCGGTTTGGGATTAGGGATTGGAATGCTTTTTGGAGTCACTGTACAGTGACTCCAAAAAGTGTTCCAATCTTTAATCCCAAACTGAAGTACAAAGCACCCCAAATAATGTACAAACCCCTGGCTACAAATTATGTCACTGGGTCATGTAACCCAGGTCAGGGGCTTTCAAGATACACTACTTTTAAAACAGCGACATCATTGGAATAGTTTTTGGACTTTTGTAATAATATGGGTATTGAGTATATATTAGTACTTGGTATATCCCCCTTTTGCCTTAATCACAGCCTGGACCCTCCTTGGCATGCTTTCAATCAACTTTTGACACTCCTCAGCTGGTATCCTCTCCCATAACTAATGAATCCCATTGCAAGAGTTTCTATACTCTGCCAGCCTTTTTTTCAGGTAACTCCAGAGATGCTTAATGGGGTTGAGGTCAGGAGACTATGTGGGCCATATCCTCAAAATCCTGCTCTTTCAGCCATGCCTTCACCTTTTTACAGATATGCTTGGAGTTATTGTCCTGCTAAAATATAATATCAGATGGATTGAGATCATGATACTGCAGAGTATTCAGCAGTTCATCCTTCAAAATTTGGAGGTAGAGATCCCCATCCATTCTACCATGAATCTTAGCAGCATAGCCAACTCCCTGCCAAGTTATACACCCCCATACTATCACAGAACCTCCACCAAACTTGACTGTACCTTGTACTAGCCTGTTACTAAGCCCCTCACCTGGCTTTTTCCAAACCCATTTGCATCCATCTGACCCTAGGCAATTGATTTTGGTCTCATCAGACTATATCACCTTCTTCCAGTCCTCTATAGTCCAATCCTTATGAGCAATGGCAAAGTCCATGCAATTTTTGTAATGTCTAGCAAAGAGTAGAGAGTGTTTGGACTTGACTACAGCTTTCATCCCAAACATTTTTAAGTGGAGGCAGATGGTATTGGGATGGAGAGGCTGGTTGGTGATGGCTGAGAGTGCTTTGGTCACTTGGACAGCATTCTCAGCCTTCTGAGATGAGATAAGATAGAGAGCATGGTGAATATTGATGGGGGAAGGCTTTTATGGATGACCTCCAATAGACTTTTGGAGGTCAGAACACTCTTTAGAATGCAGCCTGGATATGGTTGCAATGTTTACACCAGTACTGGATACAATAGAGCAGAGGAAGTGACCAGAATCAAGCTAAGAAAGGATGGTATTTTGTTGAGTAGTGGAAAGTAATTGCATGATGATAGTGGTAAAGGAACAAGAAGTGTGGGAATATTTTAAAACTCAGACATCATGTTTAAATGTATATATTTATTTGTATCACCAAACAAGACCAAATAAAGTCATGTTTGGTTGAGATTCTAAATGTCATAATAAAAGTCCAAAAACTGTTTCAATGGTGTTGTTGTTTTAAAAGTGGTGTATCTCAATAGCTCCTGACCTAGATCACATGACCCAGTGACATAATTTGTAGCCAGGGGTTTGTATATTATTTGTCTCTACCAAAGTGAAGTGAAATTCCCATGAGTGATTGCAAGGCACTTTACACCCTGGTTTGGGGTTAGAAATTGGAATGCTTTTTGAAGTCACTGTAAGATGTTACTACATTAAATGTATAGTGTATAATAATAAAACATGAGATGATACTTATATAGAGAAACATTAGCAATACATGTATATATAATTTAAAGAACCATATACTACAGGTGTCTTGCATTTTAGCAAAATGTAAAATAAAGAACACTAGAGGTCATCAAAATATACAAAAAGTTTTCAACAATATATATACAAATAGAAGTATATATAAAACATAAATCAGGCATATAGGTATCCCACATATCAGCATATGAGTGAAATGCAAGATATAAGAGGTCATCAAATTGAACTCATAACAATGAAAAAAGGTTTTATATTAATATATGGATAAATGGAAATATACAAAACATGAATCAGGCATATAGGTACTCTACCCTTTTGCATATGTGTGAAATGCAAGATATAAAAGGTCTTGAAATTGAATGTATAATAATAAAATATATAAGTTCACTTTATTATGTAGACAGATATAGATATATAAAAAACATGAATCAAGCATATAGGTAACCTGCATATCAGCACATGTATAAAATGCAGGATATAAAGAGTTATGAAAATTAAATATAATAATGAAAGATATAAGTTCACATCATTATATAGACAGATAAAGATATATATAAATATGAACTAGATATTATACATATGGGAAAGCAGTTATGAAATTGAATATATAAAATGATTTACATCAATATATAGACAAATAAAGATTAAATCAAATATATATAGGTATTCTGCATTAGAGCATATATATCAAATATAAAATACCAGGGGTTACAAAATTGAATATATAATAATGAAACATAAGTTTGCATTGATATGTCGACAAATAGGCTTATATAAAATATGAATCAGGTATATAGATATAGATATCTTGCATATCAACATATGTGTAAAATCCAGAATACAAGAGGTTATGAAAATGAAAATATATATAATAAGAATATAGACATCATTACAGATATAAGAGTCTTGTTTTGACAATCAAAGCATATAGATAGATATAATGAATAATATGATATGTGATGCACTGTCTAATATCATATTGCAATGGATAAGTGTTAATATTTGATTCACTTGTAAATGAATGTATGAAGATAGAAGGACTTGTTTGAATAGGTGTCATGCAGATAATCTTTGAGGTGAGTATGAAACCAGATATCTATTGATTAAGTAAAAAAAGTGTTTGAGTGCTGCTGCTTGGCAAAAGTTAAAGAACAGCCACAGATACATAATATGATATAGACAACAACAGTATAGTGTATATTAAAATGATTAGTTATATGCTAATATAAGTTTAAAGAGTTGAATATAATATGTACATCAGAATGAGTGATTCTTATTGAAACATTAAACTTGCTCCAGTTGATGTATGTGAAACAAGACTATATCAATATTTATGAACAAATTCACTAGCAAGCTATATGAAAAAATAAGAAACAAGTAGATATACAAAGATAATAAGATTAGCTTAATTAATATAGGATGAGACTAGAGGAAAGGTGAAAAGAGTGGTTTGTATAACTTGAAGTCGTAAGTAAAAAAGCAGAAATAATGAGTATAGGGTAAAAGTGCTAATAGTATCTACTAGATGGACTCCTCTGCCATAGTTATTGCTTGATATTTTTGAGATCTGCATAAATATTGGCATTGATGGAAGTATATAGAAGAAAATAACAGGCAAGTAGATGAACTATGAAGAAGGCTTGTATTCAAAGAAGCCCTAGGAATATACTCCCCAATAAGGGATATCTTGGTTACCCTCAAAAAACCAGTTTTAATTAACCAGTTTTGGTCAGTCTTTTTGATTTTTACAAAGTTAAAAGACTATAGCTGATGTAAATATAAACCAGACAAGACTATACCAACCAGGACCAGTTATAGTTGGTTTGGTCTAGTTAAAAATCAGTTTTTAATTGATCTTGAGACTGGATCTTAAAACACTACCAATAATTAATATTTTTATCCTTTTGCAACCTTGCTGCTAGATGTCAACATATCTTGTGTTTTGCCTTGGATTGGAAAATCCTTTCTTGTATTGATCTTTGGACCAACCACAATTTTGCATTTGGTCAAAAGCTTTTTGAAATCCCCAGCAAAGTGGCCTTCTCTGCCAGAATTGAAGCAACTGGAAGAGGCCAGGTGGAATAAATTCTCTTTTTACTCTTTGAGGTTATCTACTTTCATTGCATTAGGATCCCATTGAGAGAGCCTCTTGAATGTTCTGGATTTGAAGGCCTCAATTACCTCTGCATATTGTTAGATAACCTTGATATAGGCTCCCACAGTAGTCTTTCTGTGACCTTGCAAGAAGATGACCCTGGTAATATCCTGATGGATGGCTCCTTCTTGAAATATGATGTCCATGGCATTACCATGCTTTGCTTAGTCATATATCTTCAATCAATAGATAAGAAACATTTGGATTCATTCTTTCTGTTGAACAAAATGTTATTATATGATGTATAGTAAGTAGTTCACACAAGATGTGATATATGTAATTCAGACTCCACATCTGAGTTCAAATAAGACTCTTAGCTCTCAACCACATTATTCTAAGCAACACCACCAGCCTCAGGTAAGTAACTAGTATTGGTTGCCTTCTGCCCCCAGTAGTGCACATCCTAGCAGTATGTATCTATTCTTTCAAAACCTTCTTTCCTCACTTCTTTGTCATCAGTTTCTTGATAGCAATGTCTTTTTCATTTCTGACCATGAAGTACACATTAGGGAAGAGTTAAGACTTTTGATAAAGTATCAGTTAAACTTGGTTAGGGATAGGAGTGACATGGTCATATTTCTATCACCAAATGGTATCTATAGTAAATAATGCATTCTCATTGATGGTATTGTCAACTACTATTCATAATTACTTGCAATTAGATGGATTAAAAAGAATTAAATCTAAATCTGTCAAAGCATTGGTTAGTGCAGGTTAGAAAATAAAATATTGGTTATACTAGGTTAGGGCTTCTGGCAAAGTATGAGTTATATTTGATTAGGAATTGAGCAAATCTTGGAATTTTCATAATTGCAAGGAAACTGGTTATAATTGGTTACAGACTGGAACTAATGCTATGCACTATTTTCTTCTACTTTCCATGAGTGTCTCTGAATTTTCCAAATTTTGGGGATATTTTCCTCATCAACCTCATAATGTTGATATGTCTACCATTCTTGGATCAGAGCTTTTACTTTCTATGTAGATGGATAGCCATCTATGTAAACTATATTTAGACTCAATATACCTTTCCAGCCAAGTGGTCATAAAAGGCAAGGAACTAGATCATTATATCATAGCAGTCAAAATCTAGATAGTTTGAGGCCATGAGAGCCTATTTTAGATACTTTCAGTCAATGCAGGAAAAAGAGTGAGCATGACAACATTGAGTAGTAGATTGTGCACTCCAGAAAAAATAAAAAAATACAGTTTCTCCTAGATTAGTATTTCCTGTCCTTTTCCTTCTTTGTTATGCTCTTATTCTCTCTCTACATAGAGTAATAAGACTGTTTCAAATTGTTTCTCTGTATTAGATAATAACTGTAGTTTCAATTCCTTGATATCTCATTGTGGTAGCCTACCAAATATCTCAACTGAAGCCATGATCTTGAAAGAGCATGCTCCCTGGGAAAAAAAGTTTAGTTTGGCTTTTAAAGGAAACAAAGAAAGTTCCCTTGATTTGCCAAGTGAATGAAAAGTGCACTCAATCAATCCACTTAGGAAACTGCTCCTCAAAATTGATATAATTACATACAAAAACCAAAAACATCTCAGTTAATGCTTTGCTAGATAGCAAAGCCAATGGAGTATTTATTAACACTGTGTAGGCAAAATCTCAGAGATTTCCCTTAAAACCTCTAGAGTTCATTGTACTAGTATACAATGTTGATGGAACAGTCAACTCTGCAGGCAGAATTGCATACACAGTTTATTTAATAATTAACTATTTAGGATGCAGGAAGAAGATTTTTTCTGATATCACCAGCTTGAGCAGGAACCAAATCATATTAGATTACATGTGGCTCAGGAACCACCACTCCATGATCAACTGGAAATAAGGTCAAGTGATCCTAAATCAATTCTCCATCTCCTGTTAAACTCTAAATGCACAATTCAGGAATAAATCCAATAATAAAAAGCTTAATCATGTCCCATGGATTTTTGCAGTGATCATACAACTCCAATACGATCCACAAAGTGCTCAATCAGCTGGGCCTACCATCATGCCTTGAGCACATTGTTGCCCCACTGCATATGGCTAGTATCAATGATATTGATATTAATAGCAGTAATGGAGCATATCACTATGGACACTCCATTCTCACTTGCTATGTGGAAAATTATCTGGAATAGTGCTCTGTTACTGGAGCCTACTACAGAGACTGCCTAATATGCAAATGCCTGTGTGGAAAATTGGAAGTCAACCTATGTAACTTACAGAATTTGAACATCATCCATGAAGCACTCAGTCAGCTGGGCTTATAGTGATCTCCAGTCATTTGAGACAGCAAAATGTTCATGCTTTCCAACATACAACAATGACAATTGACTTAGATCAATTATCTCAAATATCATTTTTAGAACATAAACTGTATGTACAAAAAAAAATAGGAAAGATCTATGCAGCAAGAATACTGGTTTTTTTTATGTTGTGTTGTCATATATCCCAGTCACTTGAACTAGTCCAAAAGTGGTATATCAACAGGTTATGTAATTATCTTTGGAAAGCCACATCTTATCCATGGTTATCAATCCTTATTCATCACTGCTCTCAGAGTTTTGTTGCATATTATATCTTTGACAGCTACATTCTCCATTCAGTTGTCATTGCATAGTTGCATGGCTCACTACCACTCCATTATATTCCAGTTTCATTTTCCACTCTCCCTCAACTACTTAGCAAATCTGCTGCTCTCTGAATGGCTTTTCTTCCTCTTTGTGAATGATTTTGATGGCTTCAGCAATAGCATTCTCTTGTCACTTGGACTGCAATTGTTTTTTCTTGCTGGCAGAGCATGCATGACCAACCATTGATGCCATTTGTAGTGTCAGTGTACATTCTAGGTACATAAAATTTGGCAAGATCAACATTGACTCATTATTCAACAGTGTTATAGATAATGTGATATCTGAGCTGATAAGACAAAATAAACAGATAAACAAATAAAATAATGGCACACATTCAACATGTTGCTGGCAAGCAATCCCATCTGTCAATCATAGATTAATTGGTGATAGGATGTCCTAAACAACTGACTGTAAAGCACTATGGCATTAAATTACCACCTATGTCTAATATGCACTCATATGACATACAAATGTACATTTTCACCAACATTTTCAGCAATTACTCTTGAATGGACAACATGTAGAACTTCTATTAATTTTTCATGGCTTCCTATATACATCCTTGACATGCTACTATAGTTTCTGTGCAAGTTTAATATAAATTGCATGTGTGAAAGCCAATTGGTTCAAGTAACCAGGGTGGTTCAAGTGAGTGGAGATTACTATACCATCATATTCTGCAGCATGTTGTGATCTACAAATCAAGCTGTTACAACAGCTGTTTTGGGTTGCTCTTCCATTCATCAATATCTTTCAATTCATTATTCCAGATGTTCTCCATCAGCTATACAAAGAAGTATTCAAGCATCTACTCTTGTAGTTGACAGTAGTCTGTAATGCAATAAAATAGACTCAAGGGCCCAAAGGCTACCAGAAAGCTACAGCATCTGGATTTTAAAGGGATGTGACAATCCCTCTGGGTGCAGTATATGCAACTAGGGAACTCAGTGTGAGTACTTACTGGAAATTTAGAGGAGATGTGAAAGCAAACACAATAAGCTATGAGATTGTAACCCTGCATCTGGGTTACAAGGAGGAGGTGATCCAGTAACAAGGATCTGGCATCTGCTATGGAGGGTTTGCTATAGACCTTCACTGTCAACAAGCTATGAGAGAAGACTCGGGAATAAGGGGATAGGTAATCCTGTTCAGTACTCCAAACAGGACAATAAGGTTGACTATCAAGAAAAACTACACTGGGTATCTAGTCTTTGAGGCTCCATGTATTAAATACTATCAAGTACAGTGCATGGACTATGCTTTAAGGGCAGGTACCTGCTATCTATGGCTATATGAGGGAGTTCATGAAGTAAACATGTGCAAGCAGTAATTAAAGTAATGTGGTGTGGCAGAATGGAAGCCAGGAACTGTGAGAACTATGGAAGATGGCCACATACCATGAGGAGGTGGCAGATCTATAGATTAGCAAAATGAAGATCTATGGCAAACATCCAAGATCTATCAAAATACAATAGAGATCTAGATTGGGAGATACCATCAGTGATGAAGAATAAAGATCAAGGATCTATAAGATATGAGCATCTATAAAAGTGTCAATAGATGTCAATAAACAATAGATCACATGAGGAACTGAGCATCTACATATGGTGGTCAGTCATGTGACTTGATAAGATAATGCAGAAGCACTCAATGGGTGGCTATCAAGGAAAGGGGGGAAGTTGAAAAGGGAACCCTAGACTAGGAGCAAGTTAGGTCATGATTAAGGTCTGCAACACTACGCCCTCTCTATGGTTGAGATTCCAGATCAACCTATGTTGGAGATGAGGAGGGAGAGACCTAAACTCAGGGGTCAGCTCCAGAGGATTGAGGTGAGGGGGAAAGGGAGAACTATGGTACAAGAAGAGGAACAATGTCTATGTGATGAAAATGTCAATGAAATCAAGAAAGAAAAAGAAAAACACACTATCGGTGATAAAGATCAATATGAAGGACTATAGTTGGCATTGAAGCCTGAATGTCTATGGTCAAGGTAAGTAATAAAATGACAGCTATGGAGGGAGAACAATGAAAATGAACTGGCTGTCTTGGTTCAATGGTAACCATCTATGCTTTTGGCATGACAATCACAGAAGAATGGTGTCAAAGCCCTATAATCTATATCCAAATTCAAAATGTCAATTGTGCTATCAAGTGGAAAAAGGGAAGGGACATTGTTCTGAACTCAAAGAAAAAAGGGTCAAAGCAAAAACGATCAAGAAAAAGTGAAGGAGAAAACTTTGCTATAATTTCTCACTTCCACAAGTACCATTCTTATCTTCGATACTCACTATAGTGACTCCTGTTAGTCATTGCTGTTACTTGCTCCATTCATTAAGTGCTCACCTAGTGGCTCACACTATTGCTATGCTATTGGTGTATCCCATACACCTATGCCCTCTCTATGAGCAGATTCCAGATGCCCACAAGTAGAAACTGAAAAAAAAGTTCAAGAAATCCCAAAAAACATTTTACCCATTTTTCAAGGTCTATGAGTGGGGGAGGGGAAGAAGTAACTATGGATGGTAGTATTCCTGATGATGTTGATGTTTGTCCAGGATGAGAGTGGTAGTTCAAATGGTCTTGACCAGCTTGGCTTGCAGCTCTGGGTCACTTGAGGCTTGCAAGAGCAACCCTTTAACCATTGTGAGATGTCTTTGAGCCTTCTTGACATATTTGAGCATTGTCTCATTGTCTACCAGGGACCAGTCTATCTCATCTGCTTCTTTATTAAGGAATGAGTCCTCAGGACTCGTGGTACTATCTCAAGGGGATGTGGGCTTTGAAGCCCAGAACAGAATGGGGAAGTCAGCTGGGAGTAGGGCTGAGAACCAAATATGCAGAGTTGCCACTGGAGAACTTGGGGTGGAGTACATTATGCCTATCTCCATTCTATCTTTGGTTGAGTTGGAAAATGAGGAATATGCTAGTGATGTGGGCTGTGGGGGAACTATCTCAGATTGGAGCACCTGGGCCTGTTTGCCTTTCAGCATTTTTGAGTGACATGCATTTCTCTTGCACTTCCTCTCGATAATCGGCTTCTCTATCTCTTGTGGTTTTAATGACTTGTCTGTCATGGGGAGAATCTGTGCATTGAGGAGCTGTACTTGCTCCTTTAGGTCCTTAATTTCTTTGGCCTGTCACATATAGACCTCAAGCATGAGTTGTATATAGGCCACTGCAGAATGGTCCATCATGATGCCTATGGGAATGGGGGAAATGCCCAATAGGGCTGGTTTCAATGTTGGGGCTATGAGAGAAGGTTTGGTGCTTGGTTTCATGCCTTCTCTATTTTCTAATCCTTCAATAAAGACTTTGCTGCTTCATAGCTTCTTGCTATGAAGTCCTGGCTCAAGGGGACAATCTACTCCTTTGTGTCCTTTTCTAGAACACCTATAGCATAGAAATGGCCTTGGGCAGGCCTTTGTGAAGTGATCCATCTTGCCACAGTTGTAGCAGCAAGGGCAGTCCTTAGTAAAGTGCGTATGACTTGTGCATGTCTTGCAGGAGAAGGAGACCAAGTGAGCTTCAGGCAATCTCTCATGAAGAGGACCAGCATCTGAGCTCAAGTGTCAGGGAGGGGATATGAGGGTCTTGGTCTTAATGGCCATGGAGTACAATGGGTACATGTCAAAGTGCTGGATAGGGAGGCAAACTCAGATCTGTGTGTTGGCCATTCTATCAATAGCTGTTTCTAAAGATAAACATGAGGGGGTATGTGCAAAGCAATGAGGCAATGTGGGTTCCAAAAATTGTCATCTTTCTTGAGAGATGGACAAAAGACTCTGTTGCTATATTCTTGACAGCACTATGGTGGCACACTAGCAGCCCAACAATAGTGAAGTATGCACTAGGGGTCCTCTAGCAACTGTGTGCACTACTTCTTATGCAACTATATGAATTGATTCTGCTGGTCTCAAGAAATGATGAGCAGATTCAATAATCAATGCTATGACAATCTATGAGCTCGATCTCAGGGAGCCAAATAACTTCAGCAATCAGAGTGAAGGAAACTATGGGGCATACACTATACCAGACACTGTAAGTCATGAGCTTGTGGCCTCTTGCTGACGACAGGCAGTAAGTAGTCTAGTTCTTATGAAAGTGAAGCAATGGGCTATGAGATTGTAACTCTATGTCTGGGTTACAAGGAGGAGGAGATCCAGTAACAAGGATCTGGCATCTGCTATGGAGGGTTTGCTATAGACCTCCACAGTTGACAAGCTATGAGAGAAAACTCAGGAATAAGGGCATAGGTAATCCCATTTAGTACTTCAGACAGGACAATGAGATTGACTGCTGAGAAGAACTAGACTGGGGATCTAGTTTTCAAGGCTCCATGTATTAAATACTATCGAGTATAGTGCACGGACCATGCCTTAAGGGCAGGTACCTGCTATCTATGGCAATACAAGGGAGTCCATGAGGTAAACATATGCAAGTGGTAATTAAAGTAATGTGGTGTGGCAGAATGGAAGCCAGGGACCGTAAGAACTATGGAAGATGGCCATGTACCATGAGGAGGTGGCAGATCTATAGATTAGCAAAATGAAGATCTGTGGCAGAGATCTGAGATCTATCAAGATACAACAAAGATTCAGATCAGGAGATATCATCAGCAATGAAGGATAAAGACCAAGGATCTATAAGATATGAGCATCTATAAAAGTGTCAATAGATGTCAATAAACAATAGATCATGTGAGGAACTGAGCATCTATGGTGGTCAGTCTTGTGACCCAATAAGATAACATGGAAGCACTTGGTGGGCAGCTATCAAGAAAAGGAGAGAAGTTAAAAAGGGAATCCTAAACTAGGGGAAAGTTAAGTCATGACCAAGGTCTGCAACAAGATGTAGTTGAAGGAGGAAATATAAGACTATAGAACAGCTTGTATTTCTGTAAGGCTATATGATGCCTTTATGTATATACTATATCTATAGCATTTGTCTATGTATTTAACATGAATGAAAAGAGAAAAACAAGTTAAAGATTTGTTACCTAGATAAAAGATAAAGATCAGCTTATAAGTAAGCTAAAACAATGAATAACCAGTAGCATAGGAATCTTGAAAGATGAAATACATAATAAAAATAAATATAAGTAAGTAACAGTGTTAAAATGACATCGACCTATCATAGATAACAATGTGTCAATGATAGATGTAAGAGATTGACACATTTGATATAGTGTACATCATTAATTGATCTTTAACCAAAGTATCTATATCTGATTATCTAAGCATGATCAGTGTATTGATCACAGCTTTAGAGCATATATACCAGTATTGTTAAGCAGTATTGAGCTAAGGTGGTCTATGCACAAGTTTCTATATTATATAAAGTGAATACATAGCAACTGAATAAGCCAGTCTTGTTCTGGTTGGATTCCTTTTAGTCATTACTGCCCTTTCTAAGTGTCTTTAGTATTTTGTTTGATTTCTAGTGCTTGTAAAGTACCATTGGTTGCCTCCATAACAACAAGACTACTATCCACTACCCACCATATCTGTAACTGGTACACATGACAACAATTTTGTATACTCCTCACATTGTTGAAAGCAACCAATAGCATGAGCTATGGTACTTCGACAAGTTCAGACAAAAGGAGGGACTGTATAGGCTAGTGGGAATCTAACCAGAACAGACTGAGATCTGCTGGTCGTCTGCATTCACTATATATATGACAAGAGTTGGTGCATGGACCACATGAGGGCCAGCACTATTATGATAAGTATTGGTAATGTAAGCTATATATGGCTATAGTAGTCTCACGGTCATAAGAGAGTTCTCATACATGCATAAGGCATGTGCTATGATGTCATGGTCTAGACCTATGACATACCTATCTATGTAAGCTATGTCATGTGATGTCACATGATGTGTCATGTGACGAATATCAAGTCACGTGACTGAGAAAATAACTATCATAAGAGAAAAAGTAAGGGAAGTTTACAAGGGTCGTAATATTACCCCCCTTCTATGGCAGAGATTCCAGATCTGCAAAAGACCGAGTTGGAGATGAGGGCAGAGTACAATGTCCCAAGGTAAAATTCTCAAGGGGAGTACTGAAAACTGTGTCAAATAGTTCGCGTGTCATCTTCAACTTCTGAGGAGCTGCAGGTTTAGAGCGGTGGAAGTCTACTATTGCTTTCAAAGCCGACCTTTTAAGGTTGCTTGCAGATTCCCAGGTACGATCGCTTTCATTGTAACCTTTCCAGTGAACGAGGTACTGGAATCCTCGGCCAATAGGTCTACTATTGACGATGTACTCAACTTCGTACTCGTCATCGCCTTCATCATTAACCAATACCAGACCAGGGCATATGACTGGTTGTCCATCAAGGGGTTCTATATATGGTTTAATGCAAGAGACGTTGACAACATCGTGCACTCTATTTGATTTCAGGAACAATAATTTGACGGCATTGTTGTACATGTCTATGACCTGGTAAGGTCCTATCCATTTCTCCGTAAGTTTCCAAGCTGGTCGGTCTGATAATGTCAAGTGATCGGTTGAGAGAAGGACTAGGTTGCCAATCTTATAATCAGATGCTGGCCATCTATGTTTGTCAGCTTGCTGACTCATATGCTGGCGAGCCCATTCTAGATTCTTCTTGGCTATCTCTTGGGAAACTTCTATTTTGGTTGCAAACTCTTTAGCTGCTGGAGCTTTTACCACTTTGGGTTCGATACCGAGTCTAGGACTATATGTACGTCTTCATTAACTGGAAGGGGCTATATCCAGTTGACAACGATTTCATGTTGTTGAAGTTAAACTGGGCGATGGTGAGCCAGTCTGCCCATGTTTCCTGCTTTTCTGCTATGTACAATTGGAGATATTGGTTCAACTCCTGGTTGATCTGTTCTGTCTGTCCATCTGTCCGTGGGTGATTTGCCAAGGACATCTTCTTTTCTATTTTTAATAACTTAAGCAAGTCCGTCATCATCTGAGATGCAAACTGGGGTCCTCAGTTGCTGACCAAGCTATCGGATAATCCATGATATTTCCACATGTGGTCTCTATAAAGTTCGGCTGTTCCGAGGGAGGTGACCGTTTTGTTTGTGGGAATTAGGACAACTTCTTTAGAGAAGCGGTCTACAATGATGAGGATGGCGTTGAAGCCTTTGCTCTCTGGAAGTCCTGTAATAAAATTGGCAGAAATGGAGTACCAGGGTCCTTCCACAACGGGTAATGGTTGCAATAAACTGGCCGGCAGTTGATTCAATGTCTTCATGCATGCACATCTATCACACGATTTGCAGTAATCAATGACATCTTGTTTGGCTCCAGGCCAACTATAGTATTGAGTGACAAATTCGAGCGTCTTCTCAGCTCCTTTATGTCCGAAGAAGGGGTGGTCATGGAATTGGGTGATTACCCCCCTTCTAAGCTCGATCGGCACCCATATTTTGTCTCGGTAATGCCATAATCCTTCTTGGAGGATCATCCTGTCAGGGGCTTTCAACCCTGAATGCGCTATTTTTATCTTATCAAAGAGTTCGACCTCCTCAAGAGATCTGACACAATGTGCGGAGATGACAATGGTATTCTTGTTGTCATCTTCTGACTCCTTTGACGGTGGTGGATACTGGCCATTCCATAACTCCTTTGACCTTTTCACGGTTCATTGATACTTCATGTTCACTGACGTCCATTCCAAGCATGTCCACCTGGGACACTCCGAAGAAACACTTCTCTGGTTTTATGAACAAATTGTTCTCACGGAGTCTCTGTAAGATCTTATGGTCTTGACATGTCATTTCATGTCATTGTGTTTCGAGAAGATTAATAGATCGTCTAGGTAAATGATGACACAGTCATCCATATCGGCGAAGATCTTGTTCATCATCTGTTGAAATGTGGCTGGGCTATTGCACATTCCAAAATACATGACAAGGGGTTCATAAGCCCCAAGATGGCAGATGAAGGCTCCTTTCCATTCATCACCTTCCTTGATCTGCATGTTGTTGTATCTCCATCAGAGATCCATCTTAGTAAAGATCTTAGATTCTTTCAATTTGTCTATAATCTGCGAGATCAAGGGTAGAGGGTAGTTATTCTTGATCATTCGCTCGTTTAAATATCGATAATCCATGACCATGCGCTTCTTTCCATCTTTCTTGGGGATGAAGAAGACAGGGGATGTCTGCGGCGATTTAGAGGGTCTGATGTACCCTTCGAGAGCTAGTTGTCCACAAAGGCCTTGACCTCGTCCTGTTCCTGGGGAGATAACTTGATCAATTGACCCTTTTTAGGCATGAAGTCGGGCTTTAGATCTACTGCATAGTCCCATGGTTTGCGCTCTGGCATTCGCTCGCTTGCCTTCTTTGAAAAGATGTCTATGAAGTCATGGTATTCTGATGGCACAAGTTTCTTTGCTTCAGTTGCGTCGGCGGGTTCGTATTTGCTGTTATCGGTTCTACCAATATGGTAACTGTAAGCTTGCTTGTGTGATTCCATCCTATTTATATAGTTATGATGTAGTGCTGCACATGATGCTGGACAGCAGTCCATCGTGACCATTCCTTTGATCCAATCAATGGATGGGTTGTGGTCACATAACCATGTGTATTCTAGGATCATCTGGTTCTTTCCTAGGTTGGTGACATCCGCTTGTATCCTTTCACAGTGTCCCATGTAATCTATGATGAGAGTGGCGGTGTATGCAATGCCACCAGTGGAGTTTATAGTGCCATCAATGTTGTAGACTGGTACAACTTGTTCTAGACTTTGCAAAGGGATTCTCTCCTTCTTTGCCCATGCTGTGTCGATAAGAATACCCGTTGCACCACTATTCAATAGGGCATTTACGGCTGTTTTTGTGTTTTTTGTGATTATGTCAATTTTTACGAATAGCTCTCTGAGTGGCTTTAGTGTGCACACTTGTTTCTTGTTCGGGTTTGAGGGGGAACTATTTTTATTTTCTTTGAAAACGGAATTAAGCATCACTTCTCAATGATCAAGCTCCTTTTTGGAGATCCCCATTTCGGTAGATTCAAAGCTAAATACAGAATCAGAATCAGAACTAGTATCTAAGTTACATTTGCTATCTAGAACAGAAAAAGAATCTGAGACAGATAAGGGAAACAGGTGAGCACTATCTTGGTGTCACACCCTCGATTGAGATGGAACTAGAGAAAAGAAATCAGAAGAAGAACTATTTACATATGTAGGGTCCATATGGCCTGGTACACTACCCGATGTGTCCAAGTCTACTCTTTTCCCTGTGTTGATTCTAAATCATGAAAATAAGCCCTAGCAGCCTCTACGTCCATGCCATGGATGGTGCCTTGCCAGTTTAGTTGTCCAGCTGGCCAAGAAAGGGTGGCGAGGGGTCGTTACATGGAATCTTGATTTGTTAAAGCAGCTCCCTCTGCTCTTCGTGCATTCTTCAACTTAAATTTGGAACACTCTTTTCGGTGTCCCCCTCTCCTAAATCCACATTCAGCACAGGCCATTCTTGGCCTTGCAATCTCGTGCCATATGGCCTTCTTTTCCACAATTGTAGCAGCCTCATGAAGATCGGCCAATATCTTCACGATTGTCAGAGTTAAGGACGTCAACATCCATGGCATTGGGGTTGCGGTTGTTTTGGGAGCGAGAGCCATCAAAGCGAGATTTGAATGCCTCTATCATGTTGGCATAATCCTGCACCTTTATCACGAACTCGTACAGGGATGCAGGTCTTTCCTTCTGCATGTACATGTGTTTTATAATGTCCTGTTGGACTTCCTGTTCGAGCAAGATGATGCCCATTTGTTCAGTGCATTCGGCCTGATTGTATAAGGCCAGCCATTGCATGAGGAACACTTGGGTTCTCTCATTGCAGTATTGTTTTCTCGCCATCAATTTCTTAATGGTGATCTCTTTCTCATTTCCAATCCGGAAGCGGCTGGCGAGTAGTTGTTCTAGCTCCCTCCAGGGAAGCCATGGGACATTTGCATCTCTCTGCTTCTTGAGCTCTGTCTGGGCCCAAGCACCTGCACCATTCTTGTCCTTTTCTCCTTTGGTGCCTATTCTGGAGAAGACAGTGAGATTCCAATTCTTCTCACCATTGAGTTTGTGTTCCCTGAACATGTCAAGATTCGTCTCTCTGAAAACCAACATCTTGGTCCACCACTTGTCGAACTTCGCATATGAACTGTCATACATCCCAGGGTCCTCAATGACCTCCGCTTTCTTTCCTTGGTGCCCTAGGAGATCTGTTTCGGCGGGGGGCCCTTGGTCCTCACGGTCTTGGTCTAATTGGTCCCAAAGCTCTCTGTTCTGTCTCTCTGAGGCTTTGAGATGGACCATCATCTGCAACATGTGCTCGGTTAGCAACGTGAGCTGATCTGCAAGTAGGGCACTGGGATCGGGCCTGGAGTCGCAGAAACGGGCACGGGATGCAGTCACAGTTGGTGTGCTGCTGTTGCTGCTGCTGGAGGAGCTGGGATGGTCCAGTGGTGATGAGGGGCGATTGTAGAGTCCTGACATGATCTTGGTATGTAAATTCTATTGACAACTGGTAGAAGTTGAGGGTGTCATCCTTGAGGATAGGGGTTTGGTCAAGGTGGTGCTGCAAAAATTCGTGCTGCAACCAATCAGGGAAGTTGGGGGTGAAATCTATGTGGTAGGGGGCATCGCATATGATTGTGTCGTTAGGGTCGAAGTCTTCGTCAATGGGAAGATGCTCAGAGATGTCAGTAGAAATTGCGATGTAGTTTTTGTTTCAGAGTGCATGCCAATCATTTCCATATAGGTTGCTAAAGTCCATAAACTGCTAGAAAAAGGAAAACTCCTATGTGTCACGGTCACACAGTAACTCTGCGAGTGTCGAGGGCAAGGGGAGGGAACCGGGGAACTACCTGGCTATGGCTGACATTTTAGTATGCTGAGACTGTGACTCTTTAACTCATAGATATTGTGATGTGAGGTTTGCACAGTATGCTCTGCTGCGCTGATCCAATATCCACTAAGGGATTGATCCTTATTTTCTCATGGTCAGAAGGGTCCTCTCAAATAAGGTCTACCCTGACAAAGCAGACGAGAACGATGCCAGATGAGCGTATGTATACAGTTTAGAGTTGGTCGTAGTCCAACTGTGGTCATGGTACAACTGGCTGCAGTTTCAGCATGAGCCTGACCCTGGCTATTGGGGTTCCTCCTTAAGTCTGGAGTCCGACTATGAAGTGATGAAGAGAGTAGTTGGATGGTGGGGACACGTATAGGTGTTGAAGTAGGATAGCAGAAGGGAGTCTGTTCTTATGAAAGCAACCAATAGCGCAAGCTATGGTACTTCGACAAGTTCAGACAAAAGGAGGGACTGTATAGGCTAGTGGGAATCTAACCAGAACAGACTGAGGTCTGCTGGTCGTCTGCATTCACTATATATATGACAAGAGTTGGTGCATGGACCACATAAGGGCCAGCACTATTATGATAAGTATTGGTAATGTAAGCTATATATGGCTATAGTAGTCTCACGGTCATGAGAGAGTTCTCATACATGCATAAGGCATGTGCTATGATGTCATGGTCCAGACCTATGACGTACCTATCTATGTAAGCTATGTCATGTGATGTCATGTGATGTGTCATGTGACAAATATCAAGTCATGTGACCGAGAAAATAACTATTGTAAAAGAAAAAGTAAGGGAAGTTTACGAGGGTTGTAACAATTGTGTCATACTCAAACCCCAGAATCAAGGGAAAACTCTTCCATTAGAGATTAAACAAGAACCCTTGAGCAAGTTACCCTCATTGAGACCATGACTCAAACCTAAACCATTTTGCTAGATTCATACAATCCACAAGAGAGTTCACTTTCATAGCACCTAGACCTCATTAGAGAAAATATGGCTATACAATCTCAATAGTATTAATCCCTACCTCACACATATTGGATTAGTATGCACTTTAGACTGAGCATAATTGGCATCTCAGGGCCATGTAACATCTATAATGAATGTTGGTAAAAACTACCAATTCCACTTCTTTTTCTAAATAGGAAAACCATATGTAGTAGATTCACCTCAACCTTCAAATATCTCATATTTATGGAATTTAACTTAAAAGAAGTTTATATATTTATTTCTTTTGAAGGAGAAGTGATCTGATTCTTTTGAGATGTTACTTAATTTAATTTGTTGGGTTCAATTTTTTCTTAACAATCATATTTATAAATTTATGTTATTTCTCTTCTAATTTGTAATATAAGATGTAAAACTTCTTTAAAACAATCTATTTCAACTTCTAAAAATCCAAATAATTTACTTTGTAATAGAGCAATTTAAATTAAATTAAATTTATTTAACTAA
>JBBPMT010000300.1:0-18864 GCA_038090455.1 Garcileccinum viscosum
AGCATCTATTATATTATAATGCTAACTAAGCACATCCAATGGTGCAACCAAATTACTGCCTTCAGAGGTATGCAACAATTAGGCAGCTACATTTTATTTCTAGGAAACAAATCACCTAAAGGCCCCTACAAGGAATTCAACAAAAATTGCACCACATCCATTCAAGATTGTCATACAGCTCCCTATGCTCACAACATGATGTCTTTTTTCCTCCAATATCCATAATATAGACAAGTAGAAAAATATCTACAAGCAATCTATCAATAGCATTCAAAAATTACTACATATATGTTCTAAGTGATACAATCACTTATTGGAAACTACTTTACACTACCTCAGTAATCTCTTGAGATTGTGTGTACCTAATAGGACTTGAGCATATGCTAGGCACATGCACTAGCCACTCTTTTATGCTCTATTGGCTATCCAAAATGCTTGCAAGCAATTTATGATTGTGGATAAACTGCCTCAAGAGTGGTGATACCCAGTACTCCATAAAAATACCTGTGTCACTCTCAAACTTCTACACTTTCTCTATGCTAGCTCTGGCATGAAAATAAAAATCACCATCTGTTATGAATTCCTCCTTCAGAATCTAACTTTTCTCTTTCTATTCTATTTTTTTGTGCTCATATGATTTGATATTTGTTACATGATTAGTCATGTGACATCATGTGACCTCTAGGGCTAGATCCATTACATCATAGTACATCATAGCACATATTATCTACATGTATAGGAATACTTCTATAACCATGAGACTCATATAAATACATATAGTATACAATACAAATACAATTGGTAATAGCAGCTGGCTCTAAGCTAGTCTATGCACATGCATGTAACATATATAAACTGCTAATATAATGACCAGCAGACCTTAGTCTATTCTGGTTAGATTCCTACTAGCCTATATAGTCCCTTTTTATAGTTTGTCCTTTTGAGGTGACCTAGCTCATGCTAGTAGTTGCTTTCAAAAGAACAGACTCTCCTTTAGTTACCTCACCTTACTGGCACCATTACAAGGTCAAGGTTAAAGAAAATAATCTGCCTGTTGGAGGCATTTAAGTAGGAGAAAAACAAACTATGGAAAGAATGATGATTGGTTGGAAAAGTGGCATCATAAGACAATAAAGGATGATGGAAAGAGTAGTATTCAGCAATGAGGAAGGAGTGCAAAGATTGTGACTAAATTGATATAAGAAAAATGGAGTGGAGTCTTGAGAAGTAAGAAAGAGAAAGGAAAGTAGGAAAATAAAAGGGAGGGGGTCCACAACAACCATAACACCATGATTCCAATGCTATGGACATTGACTGCATTACCTCCAACAACTAAGAAGAAGTTAGCTACATTTCTTGGGGCTGCTATAACTGTGGTAAGAAAGGCCATCTTACAAGAGATTACAAAGTCAAGAGCATGGCCTGCAATGAGTGTGGCTTCAGAAGAGAGGGGCACTGCAAAGAGTGCTCAAAATACAAATCAAAGCAAGTACATACTTCAGAAGAAATTGCTCAAACAAACCAAAATGCCATACCTCCCATCACTCCCACTCCTCCTAGATATGCAGGACAGGTAAACTGGAAAGCCACAGTATGTGGCATGGACTTAGAGGCTGCAAGGGCCTACTTCCACAATCTCAAATTGCCTCAAGAAAAAGAGTAAGCTTGAACACATCAGGTAAAGTATTAAGCAATATAGACTCTAGTTATGTAAATAGTTTTTCTCTAGATTTCTTCTCTTTAGTTCCTTCTTGATTAATGTTGTAACATCAAGATAATACTTACCTGTTTTTTTTATCAATATCCAATAGTTTTTCTTCTCTCAATAGCAATGTAATTATAGATAGTGATACTGATAGTTCTTTTTCATTTTCTCTGTCATCTTGAAGTGGTAGCCTATTAGATGACATAACCAAAACAATAAACTCTAATAAGGAGCATGGTCACCAGGAAGTAATGCTTAATTCTGTTTGTACAAACAATAAAAATAGTTTGCCTCTGAATCTGACAGAACATAAAGTACAGACCTTGAAACTACTATGCAAACTATTTATAAAAATTGACATAATTACAAAAATCCAAAAAATAAAAGTCAATGCCCTGCTAGACAGCAGTGCCACTGGAATATTTATAAACACCAAATGAGCAAAGAAAAACCACATCCCTTTGCAACAACCCCTTGAACTAGTTATACTGGTATACAATGTCAATGGAATGCTCAACTACATATGTGGAATACCACATATTACCTCATTTATTATAAACTATCAAGGACACTATGAGAAAATCACTGTGGATGTCACCAACCTGGGAAAGAATTATATGATCCTAAAATATACATAATTATGTAAGCACAACCCTACCATAGACTAGATAAAGGGAAAGGTCACAATAGATAAGTGGCCCACTAATTATGCTGTACTTAACCACATCTATATAAACTGTATGGAAGCACATGAAATAGCCTATGGATACTATAGTCAAAAAACAGAAAATCCTGCTGATGTTCCCCCAAATGCTACCAAAGCTGCCAAGCTAGTCCTGGCAGAGTATCACAATTACCTCAACATCTTCTTGAAGAAGGCCAGTGAGTGCATACCAAAGTGCAAACCATAGGACCATGCAGTTGATCTAAAGCCTGATTTTGTATCAAAGAAGGGGCATTTGATCAAGCTCAACTCTTGGGAGCAGATGAAGTAAAAGCCTTCATAGAAAATCAGCTAGCCAAAAGATACATTTGACCCTCTAAATTGCTGCAGATATCACTGATCTTTTTGATTCCAAAAAAGAATGGAAAAAAAGAAATATATGAATTGTGGACTATAGATATTTAAACAAGAGAACCATTAAAAACAACTACCCTCTTCTCTTGATCTCACAAATTATAGATAAACTGAAATGATTTAAGACTTTCACTAAAATGGATCTTTATTGGGCTATAACAATATGCAGATCAAGGAAGGCAACAAATGGAAAGAAGCCTTTGTTTGCCAATTATCTTCATATATTTGCTAGCTTTTTTCCTCCTGTATAGCTCTACTCTGTTTGTATAGAAGCTTATCTCCTGTCTTGCTGATATACAATCCATAGCTTAGGCTACTACTCTATTTTAGGTCTACTCTAGTGGGCTAGAGCCAAGAAAAATTGAAGAATGGATGCAGGGACCTACCTAGAAGATAATGTACCTGTCATTCCTAAATTTTCTTCTCTTTCTTTAGTATCTCTCTATCAGAGTGAGAGGATCAGCTCTATTCTTCAAGAGAACACTGTTTTTCACTTGGGCTATTATTACTCAGATTTAAGCCTACCTTAGTAAGCTGGAACCAGGAAAGATTAAAGAATGGACACAAGAACCTACCCATGAGGCAATATATCTGTTATTCCTGGATTTTTTCTTCCCTTAGTATCTCTTTATCAGAGTGAAGCAGACAGTACTATTCTTTGAGGGAATATTGTCTTTCACTTGGGCTATTGCTTGGATTTAAGCCTACTCTAGTGGGCTAGGACTAGAAAAGATTAATGAATGAATGCAGAGACCTACCTAGGAGGCAACATATCTATTGTTTCTGGATTTTCTCTTTCTTCAGTATCTTAATATTTGAGTATAACAGATAATTCTACTCTTTGGGATGCCATCTATCATTTGTATTCTTACTTGAGTTTAGGTCCACTCTAGTGAACTAGAACTAGAGAAGATCAAAGAATGGATATAAAGTTCAACCTAGAGACAATATACCTGTCATTCATCTTCTCTTTCCTCAGTATCTTTTTATTGCAGTATAGTGGACAGTTCTTAGGGAAATGTTATGACTCTCCTCCATAATCTAACTTTTTCTATTTTATTTCCTTCATTTCTCTCGATCATATGACTTGACATTCGTCACATGACCAGTCACGTGACATCATGTAATCTTATCCCTATCTATTACATCATAATCTAGAATCACACATGTTTATCTCATTCATGGGAATATTCCCATACTCGTAAGAATACTATAGCCTTATATAGTAATAGTAGATAGCTTATCGATAGTCATACCTTGGTCCATGCACCATATACATAGTATATAATATGAATGCAGACGACCAGTAGATTTCAGTCTGTTTTGGTTAGATTCCCTCTAGCCCATACACACTCCCCCCATAATTTGTCTTTCTGAGGTGGCCTAGTCCTTGTGGCTTTAGGTTGCTTTTAGAAAATGCCATCTTTTGCTCAGGTTTTAGCTTACTCTAGTGCTCTGAGGCCAGAGAAGATTAAAGAACAGGTGCAGAGACCTACCCAAGAGGCAATATATATGTCATTCCAGATTTTCTCTTTCCATAGTATATTTATTCCCAAAGCAGAGATGTGTTTTGCAAGACCCTCCATCATTGATTTAAATTCCTGTTGCATCTCATACCTCCCTATCAGAGTGTGGCAGGTGACTCTATTCCTCAGAAGAATGCCTTCTGTCACTTAAACTATTACTTAGGTTTAGGTCTACCTCAGTGGACCAAGGCCAGGAAAAATCAAAAAACAAATGCCAGAACCTACCTAGGAGGCTATGAGCCTATTATTTGATTTCTATTTTCCTCTAGCTTTTCTTGCTAGAATAGTTCCTGAGAGATATAGATGTGGAAAAAAAACATGCTGGGGCATCTACCTACCTTGGGGGCTATCAGCTAAAATGATGCTCCAGATTTTACTTGCTGCTAAGCCTACTGTAAGAGAACTTGAGTTTCTAGCTTGTCTATAAGAGTGGTAGTCATTATTCACTAAACTTGCCCTCAGCTGTAGTAGGCTCAGCTAGGCCTTCAACTCTACATATCCACCTCTCTTTGAGGTGGAGCTGAAGACCTCTGGGATAATAAAAGGAATAATTGGGGAAATTCCAAGTGTTCTGAGTAAGGCACTTTAGGGCACTTAATCTACCCTCCATGACTTCACCCCAATATTTCCATGAAGAGTTTTCTATCAGTGAAAATTAATGAGGTGCTGATACCCAGTTGATAGTAATGGTACTAATATGTATGCTGGATTACAATGATATTGATATGATAATCAATAAGCCAATCTGCACATATACATACATCTCACTACACTATATCCAGAATAACATTTTTATAGTCTTGCAGGCATTCTGGACAGCTGATTTAATCCTGAAAGCACAAAAGAAGTAATTGCTTATAAATGCTTACAGACAGGTGATACCTTTATCTAGTGATGTCTTCCATTGGATCAAACAAGTTGGGTGAACTGCTGCTCATCACCTAGTGGAACCTTTCCTCTGCTTCATTTTCTTCTTCTGGAATCCATACAATGCAAATACCTTTCACAAGGCCAAACCTTTGAATGCCATTCAATCAGTCCAAAGATATGATGGGCTTTGCTTAAGTTCCAGTAAATAAGGTATAAAGCAAAACAGAGGTGGAATTAATTCAGGAGAGAAAGTTAATCAAGGCTTTCAATATGAGTCATGATATGATATATAACATAGAGAGGTAGCATGTTATATGCATTTTCCACTCCTAAATAATACTTGGTAGTGGTTTTGTCCAAGGGGAGGTTTTGAGTAATATAACTGAATCTAGACTTGCTTGGATAATTGTCTATGGGTCACATATGTCCATTGACAAAAATTGACTGCTCTTGTTTAGTAAGACTTTATAGCAAGTGGCTTGTTTATCTCATTTCTTCTAGTTTATGCTATCATTCTCATATGGCTGAATTTGAGAGGTATATATGAGACTGTCTATGTTCACAAAGGCATCAGATATATGATGTACTTGGTTGTTAGGCAAAACTGCATTTTTTCCTATTGCAATCCATTTAGAAATCAACTCTATGGCATAATCAATATATCTTTAAACAAGCACAATGCTCTGGGGAGAGAAAAGGCAGGTGAAAGTGGCAACACTTAAATACTCACACCTACCATGTTATATCTGCAGGCAAGCCATCAAAGAGCCACAATGATGGGTGTAATAAACCAAAAGAGTGTACCTCCAATTTCATAAACAAATCCATAGGCAGACAGTTGAGCCACAATTTCAAGTCAGTAATAACTTACAATTAGATATTAGCAGAGCTTTTAAGGTTAATACCAGATAGACACTATATATCATGTCAGGCTGATCATGGGTCCTGTTATCATATTTATAGATATTAAATTTTCATGAGAGTTGGCCAGCTCATTCAGGGCATTTAATGCATTTTATTTAAATTTCTTTATTGTCAGTTTTGGCAGAATTTTACTACTCATGTCCTCTACAATGGACTTCACTATACCTTTCTTCTCTGTTCTATATAGCTTGAAAAGATCCCACATCTCAACAGGCCTGAGTATTGGAACTAAAAGTTGCTGAACTACCTCTCCAAACCTGAGCACTTGCATGATCTCTTTATGCTGCTCCTATAAGAGTAAGATAAGTCCATATATGGCATTAAAGAAGACCAAAAGTGATCTGAAATGTGAGAGTAGGAAGGAGAGAATCATGAAATTATCAACCAGAATGTCTTGAGAAGCATAAGCAATAAATTAGGATAACCTTCAACTGATGACTAATGATACAATATCTTAAACTATATACATGGATGATCTTTCTATAAAACTACCCATGCTAAACTCAATAAAAGAGCATGGTATAATGGAAATATTTCCGAGCAGAGTCTTTGGATGGTTATAGTCAGATGTTTCAGGATCAATATAGAGGTGATATTCATAGCCAGTAATAAAAATGGTGAATAATTATCTTGTTAGGTTTAGGGAAGAAGGAAGTATGAGGCATGCAAGATAACTCATATGGATAATATATTCTGAGAGTGAACAATTAACAGGACAAGAAAGCAGAGGGATTAGGAGTCCTCTCTATGCTGCAATGAAGTGTGAAGTGTAAGATCTGGCTATGCAGGCTGAGAGCCTGACCTTTGTTACATACTGAGGAGTTTCAAATTGTACCAGTATACTCATTTATAACTGAGATGCACTGCCAAAAATGAAGATATGAACCCCTTGACCTTTTTTTCATCATATAACTATTGTAGTTGGGCTTTAAATAGATTCCTGAGGTCATTCTTACAACATGAAGGCATATCAAAATATCTCTTGAATAAGCTTAGGTTCTGTCATGGTGTCAAGGTGTGATCCATGGTAGTGCAGTTGTATCAATCACTGGCACATATGTTCTTATTAGCAGTACATTAGAAAAAGGAAAATGATACTATGACTAATAAGAAGAGTGTTTGGAGGGATGACACTACAACTGATAAAAAAGCAAAATGAACAGAAAAATGTAAACCAATAAGAAGAGAACTAGTGTCTGAAGTAGGAACATCCAATATAATGAAATATATCTATGATTCCACCTTGTCATCTTGAAACAATCTACCTTGCATGAACTAACTCTAATGCTCCTATTACTCTTCTACTACTTTACAAGCCAGGTGTTATACTTGGCCTGGATATAGATGAGTATAGTCTCAAGAGAAGTTAAAGGGTTAGAAACAAAAGGGGCTTTAGGGATAGCAAGATCAATGAAGCTTTTGAGAGTCAAGAAATCAGAGGGACTTTGTAGTAGTATTGAGAGTTAAGGAATTAACACTCAAGCAACAAGACAGCTGCTTAGGTCACACAAGAGTTCAGAGGAAGTGTCCACTCAGGAGTAGGACAAGGACTTCAAGAGCAGTTGAACACTTAATTGTATTTCAAGAGGTATCTAGATGGATACTCAAGGAGGTCAAGGTTAAAGAAAAAGAGTTTGCTTGTTGGAGGCATTTAAGTAGTAGAAAACTAAGCAAAAAATAAAATGGTGATTGGCTAGGGAAATGGTGTCATAAAATAATAAGGAATGATGGGAAAGATAGTAGTCAGTCTTTTTTGCCAGACCATGCCTTAGCATATGCTTTTTCTAAGCCTTGAGGCCTTGTTTAGTTTGAGACCCTCAATCAGGATCACCTTGTAAGTTAAGGGAGAGATAGGGAGAGTGAGGGTAGTAGGATTGCTAGAAGAAGGTAGAGGTAACAAAAGAGGCTTTCAATCAAAAAGAAGAGGGTCAACAAGGGTGGTACTAGAATAGATGAAATAGGTAATAGCTAGGACAATGAACTTTAGGGTGCAGAAAGGCAGTCAATGAGAGGGCAAAGAGGAGTAGGGAGAGGGACCCCTTTATAGATCCTCAATTAGGTTGGCAAGTCTACCAATTGCTGAAATGAATTTAGAAGGTGGAAGGGAGCTTTTTGCATTTTCATCAAAAGGGGTGACTTTATGGCCAAGGAGGGAGTTGATTTAGTGAAGAACATTGACTATCTTTAGTTGCTCTATGAGGGTAAGGAGGAAAGTGGTCTAGGTAGAGGCAATCTCTTCAATAAGAATAAAGAAGAAGCAGATAGAGAGATTGGGAGAGGAAGCAACTTCTTGAATGACTTGGGAGAAGTTTGCAAGACAGAGGATTTGGTGGTAGGCCTGTCTGGCCAGGAAAAGTAGGGAGTTAGTCTAGAGAAGAAACTCAAAGGTGATGATTTCATAGGAGTTGTACATATAAAGGTTGATGAAGTGGAGGTTTCCCTTCTCAGAGAAGTCTTGAAGATGTTAGGCATAGGAGAATTCAGGAGTGGTTTTGAAGCAAGTGGGGCAGAGCATGGTGGTTAACAATGAGGGGAATTTTGAAGGATTAATAAAGAAAAGATGGAGGAGTGGATCTTTTTGTAGGTTTCAAGAATAGTTTTGGCATTTTTAAATCCTAATTCAAAGACCCAAGAGTCTTCTTTGGCTGAGTACTCTTTTCATCAAACTAGAAATTGCTACTTTTGTGGCATCCTCTTGTGTTGGATGTGTTATGAACTCCCTCCATAACCTAACTTTTTCTATTCTATTCTCTCCATTTTCATGATCACGTGACCTTATCAACTTATCTATGACATCATAGTATAGCCTCACACGTGGTAACCTCATTCATGAGAATACTCCCACACTTGTGAGAATCATATAGTCATATATAGTATACATTAGTAAGTACTCATCATAATAGTACCAGCCCTACAGTAGTCTGTGTGCACCATGTAACAGTATATATACTTGCAATGCAATGACCAGTAGACCTCAGTCTGTTCTGGTTAGATTCCCTCTAGCCTATACAGTTTCATCCCTATAGTTTGTAATTATTGAGGTGACCTAGTCATAAGGCTATTGGTTGCTTTCAGGATGACCTTCTTGATTTTGTACTCTTCTTCCTTATTTATCAAGTTAAATGGGGGCAAGAGGAAATTGGGGCCATAAACCTCATTCTCATGGTAAGAGGTGAGTAGGGAGACATGAAATGTGGATATGCTAGGTTTTTGGAAGGTGTAGTTTATATGTAACTAGTGATAGGACTTCAGTCATGATAAAGGGTCCTTCTCACTTAACAGCAAGTTTATGTGAGGCAAGGAAGCATTTTAAATTCTTGGCTTCCAGCCAGACTTTGTCTTCTTTCTCAAAGGGCTTGAAAGGCTTGGAAGATGCATGCTTTCATGACTTGTCTGGCTAGTTTATAGGCAGCAAGGGCTTCATCTCTGGTAGCAAGGAGAAAGAAGTCTCATTTCAATAGCAGAGATGTTTGATTCCATAATAATGCTTGGAAATGAGCAGGGTTTATATTCCATCATGAGAAAAAAGAGAGACTTGTTGGTAATAGAATAAGGATGGTGATTGTGGGCAAATTCAGCATGGAAAATATATTCTGTTCAATTGATGGAGTTATTGTAGTAGTAGATATGAAAGTAAATTTCAATCTCTTGATTGACTCATTTAGTTTCTCCATTGGTTTAGGAGTGGTAGATGGTAGAGAGAGAGAGGGTGTAGCTGATGAGCTTGGCTAGTTCCTTGGCAAAGACATATGCAAATTTGGGGCCTCTGTTGGAGATGATTTTGTTATATAGTTCAAAACAAATATAGATCTTGTAGAAGAAAAAGTTGGCAATGCCTTCTGCTGTCACTAATTTTTCTTGGTAGGGCAAAGAATTACTCCTTTAGTAAGACTATGGTCAACAATGACCAAGAGAAAATCAACACTATTAAATAGGGGGAGGTCAATGATGAGGTTGCAGGAAATTTGCTGAAAAGGTCAAAAGCAGAAGAATTTAATGGATATAAGTGGGGGGGGGGGGGGGGGGGGGGGGGGGGTTTGCCTTGTTTTGTTGGCAAGTAGCACATCCTTTGATGTATTTTTGGATGAATTGGGCCATGCCAGGCCACCAGAACTCAAAGGCAATGAGCTGGCATGTTTTGAAGTAGCCAGAGTGACCTGCAAACTGGTAGTCATAGGAGCAAGCAACAATCAACTGGCAGAGATTGAGATCAGTTGGAACATAAACCTGTCCTTGATAGGTAAGGATTCCTGCATTGAATTTCCAGTCAGAGAGGTGAGAGCAAAATTTAGAGGGTAGTTTGCATTCTAGAGCTCAAAGGGAGTTGAGAACCAGTGGATCAGATGCAAAGAAGGCAGTGATCTTGTCAGAGAGGGCAGTATCAATGAGATTGATGAAGAGGGTGGGTGGTAGAAGGGTAACATTTTCATTATCATTATCTTCTACAAAAATGAGGTTGGGTTAGCAAGAGAGAGTGTCAAAACCAGCAAGCTATTTACCAGGTATATGGATAAGTTTTAGGTCATAGTCCAAAAGGTCTAGAAGCCATCTGGCTTGTTGATGATTGAGTTTTTGAAGTTGTCAAAAGTAGGTAAGATTCTTATGGTTGATAAAAACTTGAATAGAAAATAGTAAACCATGAAGGTACTATCTCCAGGACTTGAGAGTGCATATAACTGCTAGGAGTTCTTTGTCATGGATGTCATAGTTTTATTCCACTGGAGAGAATGATTAGGAGAGATAGAAGCATGGTTTCCAGTTGCCATTGGAGTCAGTCTAGAGGAGGATTCCTTCAGAGGCATACTTGGAGGCATTAGTAGTGATAGTGAATGGTTAAGAGAGGTCAGGAAGGAAGAGGATAGGCTGCCTTGTTGAGGGTGTTAAAGGCATTTTTGCAACTAGAGGACCAGTCCCAGGGTTGGGTCTTTTTGGTGAGGTCAATAAGAGGTTGAGTGATATTGCAGTAGTTGGAAATAAATTATTGGTAGAAGTTGGTGAATTCTAGGAAGGATCTGACATCTCAGAGCTTGAAGGAAACTGGCCAGTCAGCTATTCCAGCAAGTTTGACAAGGTCAATGGCTAGTTGTCCTGGTTTGACAATTATGCCAAGATATTCTACTTCAAAGGAGGTGAAATCACACTTTTCTAACTTGAGATAGAGGTTGAGTTCTATTATCCTTTGAAGAACATGCTTAGTATAGTCTTTATGGATGGTTTTGTCAGGGAAATAGATTAGGAAGTCATCCATGTAGCTTACTAACCATTCTTTTGCAATGAAATCTCAGAAAAAGTTATTTATAAATTGTTGAAAGGTGGCTGGGAAGTTGGTAAGTCCAAAAAACATGACTGTAGATTTGAAAAGGCCTTTGTGGATATTGAAGGCCACTTTCTACTAATGACCATCCTTATTTCTGATGTTATTGTATCTCCATTAAACATTGAACTTGGTGAAGATTTTGGCCCCCCTGAGTTTGTTGATGAGGTCAGAGATGAGAGAGGGGGAGTAGGCATCTTAAATGGTATGCTCATTGAGGGACCTATAGTCCTGGCATGGGTAGAGTTCTCTATCCTTTTTCTTTATGAAGAAGAAGGAAGATGCTTGTGGAAAATTTGAGGGTTAGATTTTCCCTATTTTGAGATTTGTTTCTAGAAAGGCCTTGGTGCTTCTTATTCTTCTGGGATGATGGGGTAGATTTTTCCTATCTTGAAGGTGAAGGATCCATTGAAGTTGATCTTATAGTCATAGGATTGAGATGAAAGGAGATAGTTAGTAGTCTCCTTAATGAATACTAAGGAGTATGCTGTATATTCAGAGAGGAGGGTAACTTTTGGTTTGGCTTTGTCAGCCTGGATTGCAAGCTTGGTGGCTATAGTAAAGGCTTTGATATTAGGAGGGATGATCTGGGCAAAACATTATCTACATTTGAGGATCTTATTGATTAGGTAGTGGGTCCTTGCTTGAGTAGGAAAATGGTGCCTAGCCCAGTTATCAAGGTAGTCATATAGTTTTTCATCAAAGATGGGGTTAATATTGATGTGTTGAACAGGTTTGGCAATAGGGAGTGAGGAATGTAGTCTGGCTAGAGTACTGAAGGTGGTTATATTGGTATTGAGAGTTTAAGTTTTGTATTTCATCACAAAATGTTTGTTTTGATAGCAAAGGTTCTCTCTTTCCAATCAATGGTGGAGTTAGTCTTTTGGAGCCATAAAAGTTTAAGGATTACTTTTTTTTTTTCACAGTGCATGACATAGAATTTGACTTTTGGTGGATATCAGCAATGCAGATATAGAAGGAGGTGGTAAACTTGATATTTCGATTTTTATTGGAGGATTGGTCAATATTTCTTATAGAGATAGGGCAAGGAAGGCATTTCTTAGGGAGTTGATGCTTGTTGACAAAGTGCCAGTTGATATAGAAGATGTTTGCTCTAGAGTTGACAAGGGCATGGATGCTGGTATCTTTAAGGTTACAAGTAGGAACAACAAGATAGAGGAGAATATGGATTGATTTCATTTGTTTGTTAGCTACTAGTATATTGATTTGAGATATGAAGGGGACCTGCATCACAAAGGGCCTTCTTTCTAAAAATCCTCTAGGAAGACCTTATGAACAGAGAGCCCTTCTTTATTATTCTCTATTTCTTTGAGATATGGAGGAAATCTGCATGAAGGAAAGTTTTTTTTCTAAAAATCCTGTAGGAAGACCTTATGGACAAAGAGTCTTTTTCATTATTCTTTATTTTTTGCAGAGTGGATAAGTCTTTGGGATTTTCCTTGACTTTTTGGATTTTCTTTTTGAATGGTTTGGTTGAGGGGAAGGTGGAGCAAGAGGTGGCTAGGTGACTACCTTTGTGACAGTGGAAGCATAGCTTGAGATCAATGCAGTGCTTTTATTCTTGAGAGATAATTTAAGATGTTGACAGTATCCACATCCATAGCATTGGAGACTTTTTCAGCCTTGATGGGGGTGAAATAGTGGATAAAGATCAAGGAGAGTCTCTTATTTCAAGCAATAATGTTGTCTGCTCAATCCCATTGAGTTTTGAAGTGGATGGCTTTGAAGTACCAATCAGTAATAGTGGTAGGAGAGGTGTCCATCAAAAAAATTCATTTTATAATAGAAAGAGGAAGTTCTGAGGAGAAGTATCCAATCAGAATGTCATTGGAGGTGATACTGCTCTATGCTACCTGATTTTGGAACTTGGAGATATAAATAATGAGTAAAGTGTCTTTGTTCATTTTGATAGTGGATAGCTAGGTAATGGTACTTTGTTATCTTGATAGATAAAGGAAGTGGTAAATGCCTTTAAGAAATTTATGAAGAACCTCAGAAATAAAATGGCCACTTCAAAGGCTTTGACTCTAAAGGTGGAAGCCCATGTGAAGGTGGGTTCTTTAGTCATGTAAGATAGATTTAAGGCAATTTTCTTGGCATCAATATTATAGATGTTCTCATTGATAGGGAAGTATATCTTGATGGCATTTAAGAAGGTAAAAGTGGAGAAGGAGGAGCCATTGAAGTATTTTGGTGCTTCTAGGTGGAGTTTAGTGGATTTGGATGAGGGAGAAGATATCTGGGATAGTGAGTGGCTGGTAGAGGTGAAGTGGGGGTTTTGGATGGTGCTGAGAGGTTTTCTAATGATGGGTTTGGTCTTGTCAACTAGAGAGCCTGAAGGAGTGGGCTATGGTTGTTGAACATTGAACAAGGGTGTAGGAGATTCCTGGGATGGAGAAGATAATGTGCCTTCCTGGAAGTGCTTCAGTAATGGAAATAGAAATCTATAGTTTCTTTTCAAAGTTGGAGTAAGCATGGAAGCTCTTGGAGTGAGATAGTGGCAAGGGAGTCTGGTGAAAGCAAGGCTGAGGCCTCCTAGGTCTGAGAATATTAAAGGACAAAATAGTGGGAGGCTCTGCTATCAATAGCAGGCTCAAAGGATTAACCTTGACCTTTTGTTATACTTGGCCTGAGTAGGGATGAGTATAGCCTTAAAAGAAATCAAAGGGTTAGAGACAAAGGGGGCTTCAGGGATAGCAAGGTCAATAAAACTCTTGAGGGTCAAAGAATCAACACTCAAACAACAAGACAGATGCTTAGGTAATACAAGAGTTCAGAAGAAGTATTCACTCAAGAGTAAAACAAGAACTTCAAGAGTAGTTAAATACTTAATTGTATTCCAAGAGGTATCTAGGTGGATACTTGAGGAGATCAAGGTTAAAGAAAAAGGGTTTGCCTATTGGAGGCATTTAAGTAGTAAAAAAATAAGCAAAAGATAAAATAGTGATTGGCTAGGAAAATGATGTCATAAAATAATAAAGGACAATAGAAAAGATAGTAGTCAGCAATGATGAAAGGTGAATCAGAATATTGTGGCTATATTGATACAAAAAAGGTGAAAAGTG
This sequence comes from Garcileccinum viscosum, assembly GCA_038090455.1. NCBI lineage: Eukaryota > Fungi > Basidiomycota > Agaricomycetes > Boletales > Boletaceae > Garcileccinum > Garcileccinum viscosum. The sequence continues at coordinate 14,504 of JBBPMT010000300.1, forward strand.
AGGAAACAAAAGAATGATAGAAGAAACAAGGGGTTCTAGTCAATTGTAACACCAAGCAAGTGACTTTGTTAACCCAGTATACTTTAGCAACAAATTCTGTGGACTTTGACATACTTATATTTGCTACCACTATAAGAATATCCTGTTATATCCTGCATAGACCATCTATGTAATTCAATTCAAGCTTTAATATCTGTATGTCTTGTTCCAATTGACTAATAAGTTGCTTATATGGTAACATCTCTAAATTTAACCATGTTTAAAATGGTCTGATCTATATGGCCTTTAGTATTTGGAAGAGTTTATGGCATCTACTATGCTTAAATTCCTTCAATATACACCCACAGGCCTTAGACCTGTATATTCCACTATTTTCTTTGATACTAGTCTAAATCCTTATGCTAACCCTACTCATTAATTGTTTATGCTGCAATGAAATAAATTTGGCAAGGATTTTAGAATACCACTAGTACAAATGATGAAGACATTCTAGTAGTCTTTTTTGAGTAAGTGGCTTCCTAGTTCTCCTTTTCTTTCCTTTGCAATTTTTTTCTCAATGAACTTTTCACTTACAGTCAACTGCAGACTCTCAGTATCGAGCCATGGCATGTGCAACATATCAGATATGAGCTTAGACACATTTGAGTTTAGCATTGGTTGAGATTCATAGATGATAAAGGCTAGTGAGGGAGCTGAGCATGGAAAAATATATTATAATGTGATGTATGGGTGCTAGGGGGACAAAGGTAAGAGTAGAGCAAAAAGCTATAAATGGTTTGATTTATTATCATAGTTGATGTTAGTTATTCACTATGAACAAGTTATATACTTATGTGCTTTCTATGATGAGAAGCAATGCTATATTGGCAATTCAAAAGATTTGCATACTAACTGGAAATGCAGGACATCACTTATCCACCAGACAATACCATGAATGCTTCAAGCATTTGAGTTTTAATTGCTTACCTTCACACTTGCATCTTCATTATTTCATCCACTCTATCACTTCCTCATATGTGGCAGGCTTTTGTATAGCCTAGGCCTTAATACATATTGCCTACACAGTAGCAAATTGTCCTACCACCTCACTATGCAGCAATTAAGCAATGCAATGGAGAAATATTAGTTAGAGATACTCTGTCTCAGTTTTTGGCTATATTTAGGTTTGTGGAAAATGAAACTAAGCACTCTTTGTTAGAAATTTATCAGGTTTTGTATATATCCCTTGTGCTTGCATTCATACTGATTATTAACTAAGTGCAATGTATAAGGAAAATTGCACTATCTTTTAATAGTATTCACCTGCAGATAATATATTTTTTCAAAGGCATTATTGGAATCAATCATAGTGACTCAAGGTCTAAAAGAAGGCAAAGGGAATAAGCAGAGAATGGATCTATGCTATAATATATGTTGGCAAAGAAAAATTGAGTATATAGGAGACAAATGAGATTGAGAGGTGCATGAAAAGCTTATTATGGTAAAAGAAAGCCACAATAATGGTTGAGCTGAATCATAAATGTATTTTATTTGAAGAAACTGATGCATGATGCCTAATTCCATCCAGTCCCATACCTGCTCAAAGACATACAAGTCAAAGAGGAAAAAATCTCACTAGAGGCTGAAACTTAAGAAATACCAGGTTTAGATATAAGAGCCTCTAGTCATTGTAATGAAATAGACAAAATTTGAACATAGCTAAATTCTAGGAGTCTAGACCTTTCAAATTGTAAGCAGGGCCCTCTTAGAAATCCTTTCCTATTTCAAGGGCTTTGAAAGCTACCAGAAACAACAGTTCTGGAACCTTATTTCAAAAGGGTTCTTGTAATATATTTAGGGAGCTGAGATTGAGATGAAAAAGATCCATTAACTAGTAATACTTTATGTTGCAGCTCAAAATCCTTTGCTGATAAAACCCTATATAACTATAGACTGTAATGAGAGAAATATGGAATCTGGGTCTTATGCCCTTAATGCTGGAATTTCCACCCTTTTCCATTCTTCAGAGAAATATAGACCTTGCTCTTCAACATACTCCTTTGCCTGCTCTAGTGTAAGGTCTATCCATATGAGAATTGATTGCACAAAATTCACTACAAATGCCAACTCTCCTTGCTCTTTTTGGATGAGGACCATAGGTTTTTTTGGATCTCCATTATTATGTTTTTGTAAGTTCTTTATATTCTATAACAAAAATTACCAGGCTTATTAGGCTGCTCTTGCTAATCTCTCCTGTAAAATGTGTTTAAATGGTCATATAACAGGAACCAGGAGACTTATAGGATTCTGACTAATATCACAAGGCAATAAGCATGTGATACAAGATACAGAGAAAGCCAAGGTATCTATCATTTGTAAGTGATCCTTTTTTTTCAATTGGTTTAAGGGAAAATACAGCTTGAGTAAGGTATATAGTCTTGTAATTGTAAAAATAACCACCACAGAAAACAGAGAGAACTGCAGGTATGTAATATACACTTTATAGCAATATCATTAGTTTCTGATATCAGACTCCAGCTGCACTATTCAGCTGTTTAATACTCCTAGGGGTATAATCCTAAAAGAGAGCTCAATAGACAGCTTAGTAAACACCAAAAATGAGCTACTTATCTGATATCTCCTTCTTTCAGATAGACTATAACTATGTCTGCATTTGTAAAAACACCCTCATCATCCTGAGTAATGGCTTGGCTGAATATTTTGCCAAGATTATCAAGTGAACTTGGACAAATATCACATCTTGATGAGATAATATTCCAGATTTTTGCTCCATAGTTTTAAATAACATAAGGAGCCATTTTACAATAATTATGGTAAGAGAAAGTCATGAATACAGGATATGTTACTAGCCTCCACTTTTGTGAAGTCCAGATTGATGATCATAACACTGTCTCAGCAACTTTTCCAACTTGAAATGCTAGACTTTGTCCCTTTCTTCTTTTAAGTTTTCTGTATAGTGATTTTGAGGTGTATGGTGTGATTCCATGTGCTGGTTGAGTTCAGGAGAGGTTTCACTTGCAAAGGTGGGCTAGTGTTGATATTGTTTGTGTCTAAAAAATTTCTGCAAGTGTGTGGATCCTTGACAAAGTCAATAAATTAATCAAATATGGTGGTTTAATGGTATATGAGATCTACTTGGCTTTTCCAGAATGTGGCATAATAGATGCTATTGATCCACTTACATGATTGCTTTAGGTTACCAAAATGGAGCTTGATAATGTCTGGGAAAATCTCAAGCATATTGATGATATCTATCTTTGAGTCACAACAGATATTGACTGTGCCATATAAGACCTATATTCTTGAAATAAATTTGAACCATGTGCATTTAACCTCATTGTATTTGTAATTACCCTGATTGCACAAAATAGAATTAAGTTTTAGTTCTATTGGGAGATCTTGGACAGGAAAGGAGCCAGGTCAAAAACTATTGAGCTCTAAGGGACTTTTTTCAAGGCAGACTCTGTGAAAAAGCTTCCTTACAAGTGACAATTCTAAATCTTTTAAGTAAATTCAATCATTATTGGATTTAAACAGTAAAGTATAGATTCATCTCTTTGTATTTATTTCCTGCAAAAGGCTAGTGAGTTTCAAATCCCACAGACTACAGGATCCTTTCTTGGTCTTCTAAGAAACCAATGAAGAAGGTAACAAACCTAGACTAAGCTGCAACATTGAAAAAATTCACTTGATTATATTATTCATATACAGAATCTTTATTTCTTATTACCTCTTGTAGGAGGCATTTTGTGTTGCACTTCATGATTGTGCATTATTTGACCTTAGTCACCATTGTGAGTCACTTGGTGTGCCTGTGACACATTGTGCCAACTTAATGCCTGTTCTGTTCCTATCAGCCATATTGTGGCACATTGTTGTTATGTATCATTGTTATGTACATATTCTATAAGTATCTGTGAGTCCGCTATCACTTCTCTTCAGTTTCTGACATTGGACTCCAGGTATGTAATGTCCACTTTATAGCAATATCATTAGTTTCTGATATCGGGCTCCAGCTGCACTGTTCAGCTACTTAACACTAAGGATGTCAAACTTGCAAGTGGCACTATGCAGTATGCTGAATATTGACCCAAAGTTCAACTCTCTGCTTAAATAGACTTGTTGGTGTTGTATATTGCGCAGTGATTGCTTACTCTGCCCCTTGTGCCTGTAACTCAGTTATATGTGCCTGTGACTCAGCATTCAGTCACTGTGCCTGTACTTTCTATCAGCTACATTGTGGCGCTTTATTGATATGTATTGTTGTTATGTACTCGTGATACTTAACCTGCGAGTCCAATGTCCTTCTTCTTCACTCTCTGACATTGGACTCCAGGTAAGCATACTTCGCTCTACATCAA
>JBBPMT010000301.1:0-16355 GCA_038090455.1 Garcileccinum viscosum
GCCCCCATCTTGATGGTGCGACGATAAACCGGACACATGGGCGCGGGGCGTTTACTATATTTAGAGCAGACAAAGAACTTACGGCAAAGTTCATATCTATCTATGAACTTCCAGAGAAATTCTGGTCTGACCGGTTAATGAGGGCAGGAGTTCTCGAGTGCGGAGTAAATATCGCGCTGAAAGAGTACATAGGTCCTGGTTATCATGGTGGCTTTCATTCCTTCTCCCTGTCTGTGAGTCTGCAATGGGCGGACCAACGATCCAACAAACGGAAGGTAAGGCGCCCCGTAGAAATTGCAGTATAGACACATCATACTGATGATCCATGAACGAATGAAGTGGTCGCCGTGGTCCTCCCCATTATCGCGGTGATCGTAACTACCTTCCGTTTGGCAGAACGCACGCGTCAGCACCGTTTGTGGCTGGATGACCTGTGGGCGGCCTTCGCGATGCTGTTTCTGTTTGCCTTGTTGGTGACGAATGCATTGTACTTGTATGACTATGGTGACGTGGTTGTGTCTTCTTACCCATAAGCGCCGCGTTGCTGATCCTGCAGCAGCTTCTTTTCAGCAAGGAACGAGGGTGGCGTTGTATTACATGTATGTTCTTTCAGCTACACTTGGCGTGTTGCATACTCAAGAAACTGAATACTAATTCAATGTACTAGCGTCGCAGAGCTTTTCTATGCAGTAGTATGGTGCGACAGCGCTTCTTTCAAGTCCACCTCTGCGATCGCGCAATCTCATATTGACTAATTCTCCAGGGCATCTAGGATCTCCATTTTGTTCACCATCGTGCGATTGTCCCTTAACAACGCAGTAAAAAGAATGTTGACGCTCGTCGTTGTCGCATTTTTCATCTCGTGGATGATCCTTCTTGCGCAAGTCTTCTGGACGTGCGAAAGCGAACACGGTTGGAAGACGCAGCCGCGTCCCCAGTGCGATCTGGGCAGAAACGTCGCCATCGCACAGATCATCAGTAAGTCATTGAGAATGAAAGTATCGAACGCTGGATTTATGGCTTGTTGCTCCAGCCGACGTGCTCGGCGACTTTATTTTAATCGTAGCGCCGTTCCGTCTAATCTACAAGGTCAGACTTAGCCGGCCCCAGAAGATCCGGATTCTCTCTATCTTTTCAACGTCCGCCATCACGACAGTCGTCAGCCTTACGCATGCATACTATGTATTTTCCGATGGTGGACTCAAAGAAGCCTTGATGGCTATCGTCGAGGTAAGTCTCCTCCAGCTTTCCGGTCAGCATAGATCACGACCATCGTTTCTGCAGGTATCGATCGGGTTGATCGTGGCAAACCTAAGCGTCGTCGTCGCATTCCTCTTCCGCATTAGCACTGAGGATTCCCAGTCTTTCTCCCCGCCACAGCTGAGATCGATCGTCACGTTTGGCTCAAGACCAGTTCGTAAAAAACAGCAGCAGACTATAATCGGGGTTGAGACTAGTACGGCAATAATGTTGGAAGATTTCAGCACATACCACACACACAGTGGAGCGGAAGCAGAACCTGAAAATGGGGCCGAAGAAGTTACGGCAGTCGGTATGCTCGAGAAACACTCGAAATCCGCTTTGATGTCTGAAGTTTGATGATATCATGCCATGTACGATTTTTCTCCGACTAGTTCTCTCTTAGTCACTGACTTACCGTACACTCCAAGTTGGACCTTGATGATCGTATGGTTCACGACCGTTACCCGTTTGACCTTGTATTCTTCGCCGTGGTATTAGCATACATAAACGTACTAAAAAAAGGTGTTACTTTGGGTCCTTGTTCATGCAACGGATAAGCTGACGTACGAGGTCTGGTATTTTGAGCGAACTTCATCGGGAAGTCTCGGAACAGTACAACAGAGTGAGAAAAGAAGGTGCTGATTATGTGGAAAGATTCTGGCGAAGATCGCAGGCCAGTTGTGGTCATGGTTCGTAACAGTTCACCGGCATCGGTGACCCTCCCCAACGCGCCTTATCCGCGCGGAGTTAAGGAGGGTCATGAATACATCTGCTCTCTGCGAATGCCACCTCGCATGGAATCCATCTGTCTGAGCGATTAGCAGTCAATCGTAGGTTGCTCAACGGCACCTAGAGGATAGAAACGGCAGTCCGGATAGCAGCTGGTCGGTTGTATCAACATCTGATACTGACCTGAATGTGGTAAAAGTTAAAACGCGAACTTAATCCGAAACTTGGCATGAAACCAAGACGAGTGGAACTTTTAAATCGGTACTGCAAGCTGCCGTTGTGTGATTACTGATCAGCCACCACAGGCGAAATCTATAAAGATTGCAGACTCGACTCGTGCCCTTCACTCCCCATACCACATTCCTAATCACATACCATTGCGGCGTGTGGACTGAAGCGTGTGTAGTCTTACAGCTTGAATGTTATTCCTCGAAGAGGACACAGGGCTGATTGGATATCATCGCGGGCGGAATTGTGGATAAACTGGATGACTTAGAACGAGACAACTTCGCCGTTCTGTTTGGCGACGAACAAAAGATCCAAGGAACCGGTGGATTGATGGAGGTTCATGCATTCCAATCGTGTCGTGAGATTTCGGTCTCACTGCCTGAATGATTTGGATGTGAGCATATTGGACAAGAAGTCCGTCTCCAAACCGGGTGACTGGGAACAGGCAAGCAGACAAAGTAGCATTATGGACAGCCCGACGAAAGGTCGTTAGGTGGCATGACGAGCTCCGGCATGTTGGCAATTCGTGATACGACCCGACCATAGCTGTACTGTACGTTGCTCCAAGTGGCCTGTAGGTGTTTCGGAGTGGTTCAGCCGAGCACCAAAGTCACAATGAAAACCACGGTGGCATGAGCCACCAGATTATGCGATGCCGCTGCTAACGAATACCCAAAGAGACGTCACTTTTCAGCGACAAGACACGATGAGGTACTCCCTGTTACAAAGGCCCATCCATATTAGTGATCGTGCTAGCAAAACGCCACGAGGGCTCTGTTAATATGCCATTATTCTCATCAATGCTCATCGACATTTCCGGATCCTGACCCTGCGATCCTCCGTTGGAGAGCGAATGGTGTTTTCCAGGTCTAGACACCACAAGCTTTGCGGGATCGGAGCTAGATATGCGGAGGAACCGAAGCAGTTGCAAGTATGCGACCTCCTTCTGGTCCCATCGGCGAAAGAGATCGACGGTAGGTCCATGCGTGAGATCGGGGACTTCTTTTCGTTGAGAATAAGGTATGTCAGCTCACGCCCGTCCAGAGCTCTATATCCCGGGTGGCGCACGGAAACGAAACGACAAATGAGTTCGACGTACCAATCCCAGTCCTGTATTCTTCATTTCCCCTCAACTTCATCTCCTCAACTTCATTTCCTTAGTGCTCTTTGGTCTGCCCTTGCGCCGCGCCGCGCGCTCATGTTCTAGCTCGGCGTCATGTCGTGTCAGCCACACATCGCAGACGACGGTGTGTAGATCTTCCAGAGTAAGGACGCCCTCTGGGGGCAGCGCGTGGAAAAAGAAGCCGTACACATCCACTGTGAAAAAAATGAAGGGCTACACCGTCAACACCAGTCTTTGTGGTCGCGACCGATGTAAAATAAATGACACATGCAACAGCCCAGTAAAGATCGTCGATGACTTGATTGGATATCGTCAACCTGGGCGCACACTGACCTTGCAGGGCATGTTTTTTTGACCGCTTGGCGGTCGCTTCGGCGAGTTTAGCTTTTCGGATGTGTGTGCGCGCTAGTTGTGCTGCTTTTCTGGAGTCTGGGTGGAATACTTTCTCTTTTTTCGGGGCTGATTTGGCCATGGTCGTCCAAGCGAGGTCGGTGGGCCGTGATATGTAGACCTGTTACGATAGATCAGTAGTAGCTCTTGTACCCGTACGTTGTAGTCGCCCTATAGAACGTGGTCCTGTTCTTTTGTGCCCGCCCTTCTCAGTGTTTCCGCCGTTGGCCACGATCGGCTTCCAACTTGTTTCCTAATCGAGTGGGATGCGCTGAATCGAAACCGCCAGGCAACGCTCCAAGTCAACATAAGTAAATAGCCAGGGTTGCCAAGCCGCACTTCGCCTCCGCTCTCGGACGTGTAGGTCATCTCGCCGAACGTGCGACAAGTGCTCGTCCCTGGATTCTCAGACCACGTAAGCGGTGACACGATCATGCTCGAGGACTACTTACGGGCTCTGAGTCTGCGAGGACGGGGGCGTGTCCGAACCTGACACGCGGTTGCGCGTTCGTGAAACACGCGTCGGGTAGTTCGGTGGCGTTGGCGGGGTGGGTGTCTCAAGACGTGTCTAGACTTCCTGGACAAGGTGAGTGTGCATGCGCGATTCATGGTGTACATGGGTCGGTTAATGCCATTATTATCACCGCAGCTCCCCTTCACGGTGGAGGAGGAGGGGGGTACGAGCGACGCTAACATGGATACAGACGTGGTGTTGGTGGTCGAGGCGGTCCATCTTGGAAGCGTCCATCTTGACCTCAAGATGGACCACTTTGACGATTGGGATCCCTCTGAAACGACAAGACCCCCTCCCTTTTCTTTTTTCAACGTTCAACCTTATTCAGACGTTGGGGCAGCCTCTCCCCTCGTATATACATATATTTTGAACGTACACAATGGAATGATATACTTTACATAGGAACGGACGATGAACTGGCTTCATCCGGAAGGAAAACATGCGATATACATGCGAGTTGTTATGTCATGCCGTGAGATGGTAGGTTTGTTTCGAACTGTACTCCGTACAAACACATGAACGAGACGGAAGCGAGAATTATCACTATCGTGTGGAATATGTTTTCAAGAACGTGCCTAGAAAGCGGGAAGATCCATCTGCCCCTTTTGCATCTAGATCACCATTGCCTCTCACTTCCGAGCTCTGTGTCCTCTAGCATGTCGGACATGCCTCATACCTGCGGTCCCATCGCCAGGATGACCGACATCGTCGAAGGGGGGAGGGTATGCGAAAATGCGCGCGTGTGGTGAGCACACGTCGAGTCTGAGCGGGCGACGTGTCCCTGATGGTGTTCAATGATCAGTGTTTGAACTAGAGAATCGGAAGGAGGATCAACGGACGACGATATGGAAGAATCACCTCTTGAGTACGTCACTCGAAGAATTCGAGGCATTAGCTCAGTTCCGCGAGATAACAATCAAATGGTGGAAGCATGGCTTAATCTCGGCATCCTCGACATCCTTGACCGATAGGCGAGTCCTCTTGCTTAGATCGTGATTTGCAAGGAAACTACGAGTACGATAGCGTCGACACGTGCACATAAATGCAAGCGCCCAGGGCACGGGGTAACTGCGTGAGAGTGGATGAGCGTGCACGTGTACGCCAGGCGATGAAGGCGTACAACCAGACGTTCTCTCGTTGTCCTTGAACCCGACCCAGTATGCTTTCCAAGTCGCAACCCAGGGATAGGAATGGTGAGTAGTACGTAGATAAGGCTGTCTGTGAACGATGCTGAGGAGATCGGCAGAGCCGAGTAGGGCGGACAGCCTACTTCCCTTTCGCGGAGGTCAGGAGGTGCAAGCATCGGCCACCAACGAAAGAGAGGCTACTCAGGAATCGAGCACCACCTTCAAACTAGTCGCAACCGGCGCGAAACCAATCTATGTTGCTACTCAAGATCAGATATGTTCTGTCGCTTTTTCTGCTGATGGGGAGCATATCGTGAGCGTGCCAGATTTCACATCGAAACAGAAAATTCGACGATGGCGAGTGGAGGATGGCAAGGAGGTGGGGAAGCCACTGGACGGTGGTATTACGGACCTTGCAGTCACACAAGATGGCATGTGGATCGCGGGCGGGGCGATGTATGGACAAGTGATCGTCTGGGATGCGACAAGCCACGAGGAGGTGACACACTTCAAGGTACACGACTGGGCGGTGTATGCATTGGACATCTCAGCGGATGGGACCAAAATCGCGACAGGAGGGCATGATATGACGCTTTCTGTCTGGTCGTTTCCCACTGGCAAACGACTCCTCGGCCCATTCAGACATGACTCGCATGTGACCGCGGTCAAGTTCTCTCCTGACATGCGGCGCATCGCCGCTGCAAACGCGTACTTCCGAGTTCGCCTCTACGACAGCAGCGACGGCGGCTTCCTCGCAGACTTTCCAATTGAGACCTCCTCGTGTGTCAACCGGTCCCTCGCATGGGCGAGCGACTCCAACCGCCTCTTTGTCTTGTCCAGCTCGGACGGCAACATTCATTGTCTCGACGTGTCCACCAAGAAGACGCTCGCGAAATGGTGCATTCACAGCACCCACCAACCAGCATGTATTGTACTGGCACACAACGATTCAATCATCGCAGCATCTGCTTATTTGTCGGTCTCATTTTGGGACACTGAGACACATCAACAAATTGGGACCATCATTTACAACTACTCCTTCGTCTACTCCATGGCTATCTTGTCAAACTATGACATTGCGATCTCTGGAAAACAAGGAATCACGCTGCAGAATCTTTGTGACATTCTTCCCTCACTCTACTGTGATGACATGAGTAATGCTGTTTGTGTAAGATCATGTCCTTACTGGTTCGTCCATTTCACAGATACTCTTGGAATGCAATATTTGTCGTGCAAAGATTCAAAAACTGGACATTCCCAACATGGTTGTGGCTCTCTGTGCCAGCAACGCACATCAAAGTGTATTCATTATCTGAATGACTCCTGAAAGCAACCAGTAGCGCGAGCTATGGTACTTCGACAAGTTCAGACAATTAAGGGACCTGTATAGGCTAGTGGGAATCTAACCAGAACAGACTGAGGTCTGCTGGTCGTTCTATTGCAATATATATACTGTATCAGTTAGATGCATGGACCACATGAGGGCCATCACTATTACAAAGCGTATTGGTAATGTATACTATAAGTAGCTATATTGGTCTCACAGTCGTGGGAGGTTTCCCATACATGTGTACTATGCGTGTTATGATGTCATGGTCTAGACCTATGACGTACTTGTCTATGTAAGCTATGTCATGTGATGTGTCATGTGACGAATATCAAGTCATGTGACCGGGAAAATGTCTATGATGAAGAAAAAGAAAGGGGTTTTAACGAGGGTCGTAACAACTCCCCTATGCTGATATTCATTCAGCAATATAGCGAATCTTGAGAAAACTGTTCAGGAACTACGTGGCCAGCTTGCTACATCTGACAAGGAGAACACACGCCTCAATGAAATAATCAAGTCCCTTCATGCACAGAATGAAACATTGAGTATGTTCTCTTCGCCTTCCAATCCCCTTCATTGACAGTTCCACTATTAGATCGCAAAATTGTTCATCTCAATGAATACGGCAAGGAACTCCGCAGTGTGCTGGTGGCATCCAACGTCCCAGTCGATCGATTGAGTCAGACCGTCAGGGCACTACGCGCAGATATTAATCTTCCCAAGGAGGGCTCAGGTGTGTTTTGAATCATCTCGACTGACGACTCTGACCCATTTTCAGCATTCATTGCACAAAAGACAGACGAGCTAGAGCTATCCGTCCAGGAACTCAGTAGCCAATTTGCCGCATGCGACTGCCGTGCCCTCCGCGTATATGACAAGAAACATGAATGCGAATCATTGTATGCTGACGGTCGCATATGTGATGCTGCACAGCATATTCCGATGGCGATGACTGAGAATATGAGGGATAATGAACTAATCATGGATTGGATGAAAGGTGAGCTTGTACACCTTGCTCTACAATAGTATATTCAATCTCTACCATCAGAATTTACATGTCGATGCGTATTAAGGCTTCGGGAAATCGGCGATAATGCGTTGAGTTCCAAGAAGGATGATGAAGCGCTTTCAGCCTACTCAACTCTTTTGTCGCTCACTCCATCACCTCCGGAAGGCGTGCTGACGGAATGGGTGAGAATGAAACTGAGTCGTCTCTCTGCAAGTGAGGCGTTGTGTGCCACAAACAAGGTACAGCTCATCTGGTTGTTTAAGACTGCATGACAATTCTTCTTTCATCCAGTTCAAGCTGGCAAGATTTCATGTTTATCGTGCGATCTGTGACGTTCTCAGAGAAGAAGATCGTCTTATTGAGGGGATTGAATGTTTCCGAAAGATGCAAAACGAGCTATCAGAGGCGACGAGCACCATCGATGAGCGACGGCAGTGGGAACTCGGCAAGTGATTCCATTGGTAATTTGGTGACTGATCTGAGACTCTCCAGATTTTCGACAGCATTGTGTTGAGAAACTGGAAAGAGGGGGCGATACAGAAATGAATTCGAAGAACTATGACTTGTCCATCGGACTGTATTCAAACGCACTTTCCCTTCACCCGACGAATATCAGTGACATCATAGTCAAGTGCTGCAAGGCCCGAGTAGGCTTCCTGGAGGACGAACTCGTGAACGTCACCCAGGTATAAATTGACCCGCATGACATGCCCGGTTGACGGCGCTGACTATATAATCAGGTCACTGAGCGCGATCCATCGAACTACAGAGGGCACAAGAGGAAACATGCGATATTACATAGCCTGGGGCGTTACAAGGAGGCTTTCGACGCATTTGAGGTGATGATGTCAAGAATGGAGAGCTCACGTGACCCACAGGTTCAGAGTGAGTCGTTCTTATTCATATTGTCCAAGCGATGCAGTTGGCTGATTTGTGTCAACAGACATGCGGGAGTGTTATATCGACACCACTCCATTGATCCGCCAGGTTGTCGAGCAGACCATCCATGACATGCCCCGAGCTCTAATCAATGTCTCTACTGGTCGTCTCTACGATAAGGCAATGCAAGCAGTAGCATTCGAACAAGCTCCCATATTCCACGAGTTGCGGTCTTTGATGACGACCCGCAATCGACTCGATTGTGCACGGATCCAGAGGGAGGTGGAGACGTTTTACGAATATGTGATGTTCTCGCATAGGTGGCAGCCACCCGAGCCATCATTCCAAATGGTCGAGGATGCCATTATCTATGGACTACCCACATCTGTGACGATCGACAAGCTCGTCAACTTCTGCAAGCTCGTGCAGTCTCGCTGTTTCCGGTGGGCATGGAGCGACACGTGCTGTGTTAACCAGAGCGACAAAGGTGTTCAGCAAGAATCAATCGTTGCCATGTTCCAATGGTATTGCCGTGCGGCACTGACAATCGTCCATCTTCTCGGTATTCTCTCTGAATCACAGAAGCCTGGGTCTCTGTGGAGGAGCATCTGGAACACGCGCGGGTGGACATATCAGGAGTATGTTGCTTCAAGGGCTGTCCAGTTTTACACAGAAGATTGGAAGCCGTACCTCGGTCTGGACATGTTCAATCATAAGGAGTCTCCTATCATCATTGCAGAGATGGAACAGGCCACCAATTTTGCTACTCAGGCCCTCGCCACGCTTCAGCCGGGGCTGACGAGGGTGCGTGAGAAGCTCTACCTCGCTTCGAGGCGCCAAACTACGCGGAAGGAAGATATGGCATACTGTCTGTTTGGTATCTTTGATGTCTCACTCCCGGTCATATATGGAGAGGGTACGCGAGCAGTTCGTCGCCTTCTGGAGCACATCTTGACCCAATCTGATAATGTCACACTCCTTTCATGGACTCGGGCTAGAAATTCGACTAGCGGTACCAACAGCTACCTCCCTGTCGACCTCACTGTGTACAACCGGGTCGATCCCCCGCACGTTCCGCCGGCGATCGAGAGTGCAGAGATGGACAGGATGACCATGGCCTTGCAGTCATCCTTACCAGACCCCTTGCTTGCCGTTCAGTTGTATGAGCGATTGTATAACCTTGACCCTCTTTCGATCATCACTGGTCGACTCCGCCTTCCTGGATTTGTTTTCTCTTTGACATCCCTCACTGCTATCACAGTAGAACCTGGATCGGACTCGGTCGTTCATGTTTATCGAGCCACCACGCCCATCCTCGGCGACGTCTGCATCGAGACCAACGACAACTTGGTCGGAATGCACGGTTTGGTCTTAATCCACCCCTGGATCAGTCCCCTTCTGGACAGGGATTTCTCTGGCGGGACTGCTCGGTTTGATCTGATGACGCGTGCCTTACGGCTTGTCGTTCGACTGAAGCAGCCGTTCGGTGCACTCTTGCTTGCTCCTCAGGCGCGCACGCTGTACAAGCGTGTCGCGACGGACAGTTTTATCAATGTTCAGATCCGTGCAAAGACGAGGTTGGAGGAGTTGATGGGCAGCGTGCGTACGGTCGACGTGCAGTAATCGTGGATTACGATTGGCTTTGGTTATTGTGTACGATGCACTCCTTATATCACTCATGTCGGAACGACTTTTAAGTAATACATTTAGGGTTGTGTGTGTGATGTCAATATTGATGCGGTTTCCTTTCTTTCAATTTACCGATCTTGTTTCGTTGTCACCTTTACTGCTGAGAGCTAACGACAAGACAATATGTCCAGCCAGATCCCAGCTTCGTCTCAGCCAGCTTGTTACTTTACATGATTCTTGTAACTTCGGCTCCAGTTCTTGAACCAGCATGGTTGCACTATATCGCTGCCATCTCTTGACTTCCTTTCCCCTTCCCCCTGAGCTTCTTCATGGTAAGGTCGATGAAATCGAATATGCAATGCTAGCTCTGGCTGGAGTATCATTTGCAAGTAGTTGGCGTCCCACGTAAGGCAAGGCACGAGCCGGCGTAGGATTTAGTCTACGTGTATGACCATCGTTTCTGCAGGTATCGATCGGGTTGATCGTGGCAAACCTAAGCTTCGTCGTCGCATTCCTCTTCCACATTAGCACTGAGGATTCCCAGTCTTTCTACCCACCATAGCTGAGATCGATCGTCACGTTTGGCTCAAGACCAGTTCGTAAAAAACAGCAGCAGACTATAATCGGGGTTGAGACTAGTACGGCAATAATGTTGGAAGATTTCAGCACATACCACACACACAGTAGGGCGGAAGCAGAACCTGAAAATGGGGCCGAAGAAGTTGCGGCAGTCGGTATGCTCGAGAAACACTCGAAATCCGCTTTGATGTCTGAAGTTTGATGATATCATGTCATGTACGATTTTTCTCCGACTAGTTCTCTCTTAGTCACTGACTTACCGTACATTCCAAGTTGGACCTTGATGATCGTATGGTTCACGACCGTTACCCGTTTGACCTTGTATTCTTCGCCGTGGTATTAGCGTACATAAATATACTAAAAAAAGGTGTTACTTTGGGTCCTTGTTCATGCAACGGATAAGCTGACGTACGAGGTCTGGTATTTTGAGCGAACTTCATCGGGAAGTCTCAGAACAGTACAACAGAGTGAGAAAGGAAGGTGCTGGTTATGTGGAAAGATTCTGGCGAAGATCGCAGGCCGGTTGTGGTCATGGTTCGTAACAGTTCACCGGCATCGGTGGCTCTCCCCAACGCGCCTTATCCGCGCGGAGTTAAGGAGGGCCATGAATACATCTGCTCCCTGCGCATGCCACCTCGCATGGAATCCATCTGTCTGGGCGATTAGCAGTCAATCGTAGGTTGCTCAACGGCAGTCCGGATAGCAGCTGGTCGGTTGTATCAAAATCTTATACTGACCTGAATGTGGTAAAAGTTAAAACGCAGGCCTAATCCGAAACTTGGCATGAAACCAAGACGAGTGGAACTTTTAAATCGGTACTGCAAGCTGCTGTTGTGTGATTACTGATCGACCACCACGGGCGAAATCCAAGCGTGTGTAGTCTTACAGCTTGAATGTTATTCCTCGGAGAGGAGACAGGACCGATTGGAAATCATCGCAGGCGGAATTCTGGATAAATTGGATGAGTTAGAATGAGCCAGCTTCGCCGTTCTGTTCGGCGATGAACAAAAAGACCCAAGGAACCGGTGGGTTGATGGAGGTTCGTGCACTCCAATCGTGTCGTGAGGTTTTGGTCTCATAGCCTGAATGATTTGGATGTGAGCATATTGGACAAGAAGTCCGTCTCTAAACCGGATGACTGGGAACAGGCAAGCAGACAAAGTAACATTATGGACAGCCCAACGAAAGGTCGTTAGGTGGCATGACGAGCTCCGGCATGTTGACAATTCGTGATATGACCTGACCATAGCCGTACTGTACGTTGCTCCAAGTGGCCTGTAGGTGTTTCGGAGTGGTTCATCCGAGCGCTAAAGTCACAATGAAAACCACGGTGGCATGAGCCACCAGATTATGCGATGCCGCTGCTAACGAATACCCAAAGAGACGTCACTTTTCAACGACAAGACACGATGGGGTACTCCCTGTTACAAAGGCCCATCCATATTAGTGATAGTGCTAGCAAAACGCCACGAGGGCTCTGTTAATATGCCATTATTCTCATCAATGCTCATCGACATTTCCGGATCTTGACCCTGCGATCCTCCGTTGGAGAGCGAATGGTGTTTTCCAGGTCTAGACACCACAAGCTTTGCGGGATCGGAGCTAGATATGCGGAGGAACCGAAGCAGTTGCAAGTACGCGACCTCCTTCTGGTCCCATCGGCGAAAGAGATCGACGGTAGGTCCATGCGTGAGATCGGGGACTTCTTTTCGTTGAGAATAAGGTATGTCAGCTCACGCCCGTCCAGAGCTCTATATCCCAGGTGGCGCACGGAAACGAAACGACAAATGAGTTCGACGTACCAATCCCAGTCCTGTATTCCTCGTTTTCCCTCAACTTCATCTCCTCCAACTTCATTTCCTTAGTGCTCTTTGGTCTGCCCTTGCGCCGCGCCGCGCGCTCGTGTTCTAGCTCGGTGTCATGTCGTGTCAGCCACACATCACGGACGACGGTGTGTAGATCTTCCAGAGTAAGGACGCCCTCTGGGGGCAGCGCGTGGAAAAAGAAGCCGTACACATCCACTGTGAAAAAAATGAAGGGTTACATCGTCAACACCAGTCTTTGTGGTCGCGACCGACGTAAAATAAATGACACATGCAACAGCCCAGTAAAGATCGTCGATGACTTGATTGGATATCGTCAACCTGGGCGCACACTGACCTTGTAGGGCATGTTTTTTTGACCGCTTGGCGGTCGCTTCGGCGAGTTTAGCTTTTCGGATGTGTGTGCGCGCTAGTTGTGCTGCTTTTCTGGAGTCTGGGTGGAATACTTTCTCTTTTTTCGGGGCTGATTTGGCCATGGTCGTCCAAGCGAGGTTGGTGGGCAGTGACTAGGACGTGTTTCCTAATCGAGTGGGCTTCAAACACACGCTGGATCGAAACCGCCAGACAACGCTCCAGACAAACCGTGACATAGGTAGCCATGCAAGGGGCTGCCAAGCCGCACTTCGAGCACCAAGCTGCACAATTTGATACACACAATGTGTCTGACTGCGGTTGAGTAAGCGAGGCCGGAGTGCAAAGACTTCGGGCAAGCGACTGAGTGACGTCTCCTCTCTTCGCTCGTCCGTCCTCATTCATCGTCACACCCACCCGCCACACCCTCGACTCGTCTTACCCCCCTCTGGGTCCCCAGAGCGTGCGACGGCACCCGCTACATAGGCCACCGTTGCGAGACGGGCCCACCCCGTTCCGGACCGGAAAGCGCTCCGTGCTTCGCCCGCTCCCTTTCCCTCCGTCTCTCATTCCATGCAGTACTTATCATTGCATGTACGTACCTACATACAATGGTCCCTCCTTATCAGCGCACACAGCGCCCGCCCATAGTCAAAATCCCTTGTGACAATTGTAGGTCCTTGCCTCCTATTCATTGCAGTTTCCTTTCAAGTTTGACTCGGAAGGAGTTCAAGTCCAGATTACGTCCGCTGTCTTCCTATAGTGAACTGTGGCTTGTCGATCTGTGTCGTGAGCGTGCGCGAGGTGGTGCTGGATTTTCTCCAGCGCGCTAATCCTGCGTCTCGTCTTTGAGTCCCAGACTCCCAAGAAGCTAAGAAGAATCAAACTTAACAAATACGACTCTTTTCTGCTGGGGCATACCTTTCGACAGATAGATACATAACCTTCCCCTTGCATCCATTCGTCGTTGGAGTCGGCTGGATCACTGCGCAGACCCCATTTCTCAACTCTATTTGTGTGACGACACATGGTTACACGAACAGTGCTTCATCTGCATCATCTGCCGACTTGAACGCATTCATGGGACGCTATGTTATAATCTTGTTAACTCATTGCATCAGTGCCGTTTTATCGTCACTACCGTTGAATTCGGTTTAGCTTGGTCGCTCTCGCCACCACAGCCCATTTCTTCTCGTCCCTGTTTCCAGATGCTATTCGTTTTTTCCATTTCCTGTGGCTGTCGCGCTTCCCCCCCAGAAGTGTCGTCGGCAGCCACTGTCACGCCCCGCGCGCCGTTACTTTTTATATACTGTTCGGCAAACTTTGCGTTCGATGCACAGGCGGCGCAGTTTGGTTCCCTCATATATCGATGTTCGGCTGTCTAGCGAAACGATATCAATACGATATCCCACAGGCTATCGATCTGTTTCCGTGATGTGGTTGCTGAAACATTGATTGATAGATCACCTCAACTTCGTCATCTGTGGTCTCGCTCAGTCGCTCTTGTTCCCCACCAGCAGCTTGTTCTCGTTTCTGCTTTCGTTTCGATTTCCTTTCCCGCTTCCGGCTGTTACCTGTGACTTTGCACAAGCGATGATCTCTCCCATTCACTTTGCTCCAGTATACGACGATTGTTCAGCCTGCGTCTCCACATTCGATGCACATGATTGACCACCTCCCCTTTCCGGCCTTTTCTACCCATGAATCCGGCCCTCGGGCCATTACAGAATTGGAAGCCAGGACTCGGGGACTTGGAACCACGTCCTTGGTTGCCGAATGAGTCCGTGTCAGGATTTATAGTTGTAGTCGCCTATCTCCACTTTCCCCAAGGGTCTTCGACTTGTGGCTGCTGTCACGCGTCCTACGACTTCAAAACTTCTCTTCAAAGCGCATACTGTTCGACCTTTCTCTACGGTCGATACACAATTGACACAATCGTCCCTGTAGGTCTCCCTAGCATAAAGAATTAATGATATTCGGCCGTCGGAGCGACATCCAGCGCCAAGAACTAACCATACACATACCGCCCACTAGTTTTTTTATGTTTTAATTACGGCCGTGGACGCGCACCCGAAACTGGTTGTGATGAATCGATCGCCTCGACATCGTTATCGTTATCGCCACCCCCATCGCTACCGAGCGTTCGGTCGTGAGCGCTTGGGCTCTCACACTCCCCCTCGAGAGCCGTCTTTCCTCTTTCCTCTGATTCCTATCTCCGGTTTCGTTTGGATTACCGTTTCCTTTTCCATTGCTGCTGTCTGTTTTTGCAAGCGATGATCTCGATCACGCGCGCTACTCTACATGGTTACTAGTGTACACTACGACCATTCGGCATCCCTCTGTGCATTCGACGCGGGTGTGGCGTAACCATGTGCCCCCCCCTTTTTTTTAAATTTTAATTCGGTTCGTTCAGGTCGGCTGCATCCACCCAGACTAGAAGCCGAGGGGGGCCGCATCGACATCAGAACATGGTAGATCACGTCACCTTTTTTGTTCATATCAGGCCAGGTCCAGATCAGACAAAACCAGCGAACGTTGAATCAAGTATATTTTAAGGCCTGTGGATACTAGGTCTGTTTTGAGCCGGTGGGAAGGACGCGCGCGGGAGGGGAGTGGGTTCGGCATCCTCGAAATACCCGGAGAGGAATGGACACGGTGGCAGATGCGGTCGAGGCCCATCTAAACATTGTCTCATCGTCTCAGGGTCCCCGGACCGGCAGCCGGAACCCCCCATTCGACCGTGACAACACAGGAACCGTCTAGGGCATTGATTTGCTTATCTCTCTATGGCGGGCCTGCCAGAGGAATGAATGATAGCGGTAGCTTAGCAAGACTGCGTTACTAAATAATTCATCATAAATTATCGCTCTCGTGCTTGTTGTGCTCGGAGGGAATAGATATAGATAGACGAGATGAGATGAGATTAGCCAGTATCGGCTTTATGAAAAGCACAAGCATGATTCAGTAACGATAATCTCACCGACCCGGTCCCGGTCGTATCCCTTGCAGTGTAAACAGGTTCGAAGCAGGGGACCCTTTTCTGCTCGTGCGCAGCAAGGGTAAAAACACGAGTGTATATCGGAATAGTCCGGGAACGAGCTAACTCCACTATGTGACCATAAGTCATATTGAATGCGTGTGGACATGGGCTATGATACGATGCTGTGGGATCTACATGTACTACGTCGGTCGACGTCGTCCGAATAATTAGGTATGTTATGTACGTAAGTAGTGGTGAATGTGGGTAAGAAAAAGTACATGGGGATGAGGTAGCGGGGTCGTCGTGAGCTCAGACGGTCGTTGACAAGTCGTTAATTTGTTTCAATATCCTCTTTTTGTATTCATGGCGCTAGGGTGCCCTTTTGGAATTCCCGTATGGAAGACGAGGGGCTTTTGGTTGTT
>JBBPMT010000302.1:0-18807 GCA_038090455.1 Garcileccinum viscosum
TCTTGATTATTGAGAGGAATGTCCTCAGGCCCTCAAAGATGATTGAAGTCCCATAATTCAGATGGTGTCCTTGGGATTGGAGAATCTTATTTGGGGGTTGTCCTGTGGGAACCTTTACATATATGTGATCACTATTTTGAGGTTCATTTGGTAAAGTATCATTGGTTTTGGAGTTTGATTCTTGATTCAGTATAGAGGAAAGTTTGTCTTTTGAACCAAGTTGTTTAGAACAATAAGGAAATACTCCTTCATCAAACATTGCAGTAGATGATATGAATGTTCTTCTGCAGGTAGGACAGTAGAATTTCCACACTTTGGATCCTTGTTTGTATCCTATGAATATCATTGGATCTGTTTTTGGTGCTAATTTGTTCTTTCATTGTTCTTTGGGAATGAAGATGGAAGCTCTACATCTGAATGTTCAGAAATAAGAAATATCTGGTTTCTTTCCATGAAAGACTTCAAAAGGAGTTAGCCATGTTTCACCATTTGGATTCTTTAATCTCCAGTTTGGTTGTGCATTATATAGATATGTTGCATAGCTATATGTGTCTTGCCAGAATGATTCAGGCATGCAGGCATGAATATGGCATGCATTGTTCTTTTCTAACAAGATCCAATTAAACGTTTCTGCTCATCCATTTTGTTGTGAAAGGTAAGGTACTGAAGTTTGATGAGTAATACCTCTGGATGTGAAGAACTGTTGTAGATCTTTATTAAGATATTCTCCTCCTTAGTCTAAATGAATAGAGGTAAAAAAAAGGCTGGAAAGGTTTTTGGCCATAAGAGTAAGTTTCCAAAAGTGGGAAGGAGTATTAGACTTGTGTTAAAGAAAAGCCAAGGCATAGCCAGAATAGTCATCAATGAAGATGAGAATCCAACAGGCACAATAATAAGATTCAGTAGAGAGCTTGACAAGATCAGTATGAACCAGGGCAAGAATCCAGGAAGCTCATTTAAGGGAGAGTTGTAAAGGCTGTTCAGTAGCCTTATCATGAACACAGCCAAGACAAGGTAAGCTGAAAGGGGTGATCTATAGTTTGGAAGTGCTAGTACAAGAATGGTGTAAATGACATAAGGTATTAAGTGAACAATGACATAAGCAATTATGCCAAAGTGTTTGTGCAGGGATATTCGACAAGATGTAGATTCCACCAGAAGTGAGTGAATACATCCAAAATCTGTGAAGAATATTGTGAGGTAAGAAGGCAGTGGCCTATATTACAATATATCCTTGTTTGTCTAAAACCATCATTTGTGTCTCACTAATATTAGTGGTATAGCCATGTTTGGTGATAAGGTTTGTAGAGAATAATCTACAAGCAGCATCAGAGATGAACCAGCAATCAATTAAAGTGATTGGTTCTTTGTGATTCAGGGCAGGTAGAAGTATTGTTTCTGGACCATGCATTATTATAGTATTGCCATCAGCAATTCGACAATATTTCAGATTAGATTCAAGATAAATGAAATCTAATGCATAAGGAGATATATGATCAGAACATCCTGAATTGATTAGTCAAATATCATTGTGTGATTCCGTTTCTTTAACAGAAGAAGTTTTATTTCTGATATGAAATGATGATGAAAAATCAAGTATATTGTTTACAAGTACTCTATTAGGAAATATATCTGTCCAGGAAAAACTCTGATTATCTTTTGCATTTTTCTCCTCTCATCTTCATTTCTGGGAATCTTCAGATAGTGAGATCTATAGGTTACTCTCATAAGTATGATTCTTATGAGGGAAATAGAGAGAGTATGACAAACTAGATCCTGCAATATTCATGCTGTTATCCTTGAATGAGGATATGTTAGCCAAATCAAGCCCATTTAGATAAAGAAACTTGAATACCACAGTCTCAGTACTAAAACCAGTAAGGGTTGATGTGGTTCCATAATTCTCTTCATCCATAGTGGTGACCATATAGTCATCCTGGTACTCATTATACTCCATGATGGAATTATTGTTCTGCTTTGTATCAATGGAATCAGTATGGTTAGATTCAGAATCTGGATTGAATACCATAAACTCCTCCTTGATTGTAGCCAGATTCATAAAGCTCCATGAGATATTGGCTTTCATCTTGTCTTTCCCATTCTTTTGTTCCTGTCTCTTCTGGAAGTTATTGAAATTGTGTTTGCCTCTTTTGAAGAAACTACCTTGATTCCCATGGTTATTACCATTTCTTCCTTTGTTATTTCTGAAGGAATTGTTGTTCTCTGGTTTTTGGTTATTGTTAAACCAGGGACATTGAAGTCCAGAGCCTCATTTGATAGTGGAGGTCCTATTTGCAGTGTTAGAAGAGGAAGGGGTGGATAATCGAGCAGTGAAAGATTTGGTTGTGAGACCAAATCTCTGGGTCATAACTTCCATAGATACTTTAGGAAGTATGCTATCTATGGTGAAATCAGCTTCTTTTATGGTTTGAATAGTAGTCAATATCATGAAGTCAAAGAAAGCAGGAAGGTGGGAAAGAAGAATTATTGTCTTGAGCTGTGAGGGGATGGAAAGTTCCACAGCCTTGTATTGTTGGAATAATGTGGTATAAATGGAGACATCTTAGGAGAATTTGTTCTAGAAAATGCAAGAATAGAGAAGCTTTGAAAAAAAGTAGTATCACCTAGATATGCCTTTGTAATCAAAAAGAGTTTGAAAAAGTTCCCATATGGTGTGGAAAAGAGAAGTAGTCATGGTATCATAATTCCAGCTGATCTGAGATTTGAGCTCTGAAGACATAGTAGTCTCCAGGAAACCATTGACTTTGGCATCAAACTGCTTCCATTTAGTTTGATCTGCCTGTGTTGAAAATCTGGTGTATGGCAGTTGGCCTTGTATAATAGACTAGGTGTTTAGCATATTGAGTGGACCTCTCAGGTTCACTACCCATTTCAAGTAGTTTGAGCTTCCATGCAGAACTTCAATCCTTTGGAGGGCTTCTTTTGGTATGACAAAATCTGTTGATAGGCCAGCAGACATGATAAATATGCATGTTTATGGCAAATTCAGGGATTTGTTAGTCATAAAAGATATAAGCATTGTAAGAATTGATCAGAAATAGGAAGGAAAGTGAATATGATAAAAAGATCATTAACCACCTTATGTTCAGCAAAGATATTCATATCCCAATTGGATTGATCCAGTTCTCTATCCCAGTCAAAGGCAGTAGAGTTACTTTTCACTTGTTCATCAACTGTCAGTTCATTGAAGAACTGATGATCCAATCCCTCAGACTCCTTTTTAATCTCTGTCAAATTGAGATAGATTTGATTGGATACTTGTAATTTCATGTTTGGATAAATTAAGCTCGATCTGGAATGAGATTGGTAAGCAATAGAATCTTCTTCCCACTGGTTAAGGGATTTCTCCCTCCTCCTTTCTTCTTTGAAGTGATTAACACCATCAATCCATCTTTGACATCTTCTTCCAATTCAATTTTCCCTTTCTTGTAGGCAAAGTCCAAATTCTGCTTGTTTCCATTTGATTCAATGGAGTTCTTTTTTCCAATCCCAATTCCATTTGATCTTCCAACCAGGAATAGGCCATTCAACTTCTTTAGAGAAGTAATCACAGCCTAGAGAGGCCAGTGCTTTGAAGATTTTCCATGAGGTGGTTGTGAAGAAGTGAGGATTTCGTATTTTCAGGAACTTGTCATCTCTGCTCCCATCAGTTTTGATTGATGCAGGAAAATATAAGTGAAAACAAGAATAATATGGAAAAATTTGACTATACAAGAAAATATATAGGAAAGAATCAAAAAAGAAAAGATCTTCAGAGAGCTACAGGCCCAGGCTCATTGGCAAGGGCCACCTTGGATGCAAAGCCCTTTTGAGAAGGCCCTGGTAAGGAGACCAGTACCATGTCAGATACAGTTCCTCCAGTTCCTCCTCAAGCTCCTGCAGAATCCAAGGCATTAGCTAAAGATCTGGCTACTATTTCATACATAAGTTTATTCTCTCATATTATAAAGTTCTTTAGTGCTTCATAGGCAAAAGATTTAGTATGAGGGTCAAGAAGAAGAGATTTGAAGAAAAAGTAAAATGGATTTAATAAATAAAACCACTTCCTAGTGGCTTTCTTAAACTCCACATTTCACTCCTGGATTGTTGGGATTTCACCAGTAAATACTTCCTTATTATGTTCCTCCAATATAAAATTAGGGTTAAGGAGAGCAAACTGAAGAATCTTGACTTCTTTGGGATCATGATGAGGAAAAGTCTGGCAATGGAGGATCTCATATTCCTGCCAGTGTTGCAAGGAACAGGAAAGGAGTGGGTTGTCATATTGTTGAGTTGGAAATGCCCAGCCAGTAGACTCAATCAAGGAAAAAATAGACTTTGCTTGAAATTGAAAAGTACTGGCCACATTCTCTATCCCCATTTGGTGGTCCTTGTCCCATCTGATGCTGGGAAGCTCTAGTTTATAGAATTGAACTGGAAATGTAAGTCATTGGTAGTTATAAGCAAAAGTGATATACCTCCACTTGTGGATGGGAATACAGTGGGACCAGGCAATTTGAACCTCAGACCCTCTCCAGAGAGCCAGGTCATTGGTGATAGGGGGAGAAGTGGCGGTAGTGAGGTAGGAGATATCCTCATCATTCTTCCAAGTGAGGAGTGTCTGATAGTGAGGGTGCAGATAGAGAATATGTGCAAACAGGTCTGGGAAAGACACAGAGAGGTTGATTAGGAGCTGTAGGTGGGGCATTGCTAGAGTTTCCAGATGATGAAGAGGGAAAAGAAGGAGGCACTGGGAGTGAAGATGATAAAGAGGAGGATTTTGGTGAGAGGGGACCTGATGGGAGGAGCAAGAGTCCCATGAGGATAGTCCTGAGGTTGTTGAGGTCAGTTTGATGGTCAATGGAATTGGTTGCTCCTGGTGAAGCAAGAGAAAGGTCATCTGAGGAGAGGGGTAAAGGGATTTGGATAATCCCCTTGGGCACAGTTGTGCAACGAGGGAAAAAGACTCAATATGAAACTCACTGGTATTTGAGGAGTAAGCAGTTGAAGCAGGTAAGATATTCAATGAGAATAGCTTATATTTATCTAGGTCACTTGTAGTGGCCTTATATACTAGTTCTACAGTATTTACATGTATATAGAACATATCTGAATAGAGAAAAGTATGTCGAAGATTTGTACTCTAAAATAAAAGATAGAATCAGTTAGAAATGAACTGAAACTTGTAAGTAACCAATAACAAAGTGTGAAATATAACAAATATGAGTAAGTATTAGTGTCACAAGGTGTCAACCTATCATAGATGACAATGTGTCAATGATAGATGTATCATATTGATACATTACCTATAGTATAGATCATTAAATGATTTTTACCTGTAGGTTATATATCTAGTCATCTAAGCATAATCAGCCCACTGATTAGGTGCTTAGGGCAGGTATTAGCAGCTCTTAGTAGCACCTCTCAATACTGTCTTATAGTACTAGAACAGGTATTAGCAGCTCTTAGTAGCACCTCTCAATACTGTCTTATAGTACTAGAACATAGACTCAACCCATTCTTGAGTATAGGGGCTAGTACTAATCTTACCTTTATGGTAGTGATTAGTAATGATATGTAGTGATCAATAGATACTAGATGGCTTCATAACTCATCTATAGGTCGACTATTAGTGATGAATAACAAGTATCCATCACTAATTTCAACAGGTTTTGCAGGTCATCAGCCCATGCTTCAGATGCTTCTAGCCTAACCATGATATTAGACAGGTGGCTGGTTAGCAATTCTAATTGATCTGCAAGTATGGCAGTGGAATCTCTCCTGGAGCCATGGAGAGATGTGGTTTCCCCTTGGCTGCCTTGGCAGTGCACTTCTCTGCTAGAATGGCATTGCATTCACCTGCATGACCACCACCAGGGTGCTAGCATTGAGCTTGAGAGTGCCCTGTGCCACTGCAGTTGGTGCAGCATATATTGTGACCAGGTTGGGAGCAGGTGGAACACTTATGCAAGATTTTTGGATTTCCTTTCAAGGTGTGGGTGGTAGAGCTTGTGGTGGTGAGTGCAATACCCTCTTGGCAGTATTTCTTGCTATCAATAATTTGCTGTTCCATCTCCAAATGGTGCAAGGCATGTGCAGAGGTGTAGAAGTCAGCAGTGGTACTGGCATTAATGCAGTCTGCAATATGGTTCTGGAGTACCAGGAACTCAATGAAAAGCCCATGCATAAGAAGGATAAGGAGGAAGTCATCCTTTTGTGAGATACCTACTACAAAGATGCAATCCACTAGGTCACAGAACTGCATAGCAGTGGTGGTGAGGCATTCAGAGTGCTTGAAGGATATCCCAAGGACTTCCTGGAATAGGATGATTTGTGCAACTAGGCCAAGTTTCTCATGTCTGATATGGAGGACAGTCCAAGCATTCTTTGTGTTAATGGCATTCCACAGCAGGTGGCTTTCTTCATACATGCAGCACATTTTGATAGCCACAATGACATACAAGTTGTTGATATCCCAGATAGACACAGAATCAGGAGAGTTGGTGGGACAAGTGAGAGTCTTGAGAATATAGCCACCACACAAGTTGAGTAGGAAGAGATTCATCATGGCTTTAGACCAAGTAGGCCAATTGTGTTTTCCTGTGTCAAGTAGCTCAATTTTCTTGAGATCAGATTGGCTAAGCTTAAATGCCTTGAGAACTGGTTTGGATGGGACAGTGACAGTAGTGGTATCAGTGGTGGCTGGGACAGCAGGCACATTGGCATTGGAGGTACTGGTGTTGGTGGTCATGGGGGAGCTCATGTTCAAGTTCACAAATTCTCAGGTTTTTGATCAGGTCAAAGGGGTCATAGAATAAGTTAGAGGGAATGCGTTCACAGTTTAAGTAGGGGGGGGGGGTTGGCCCATGTGCTTGCAGATCTGATTGGCAAATGAATCTTTTGGGGGGACTGTCTGTATGCAAGTAGTTGCTAGCCCTTGTTAGTGCTATATTGATCTTTGAGTGTCCTAGCACTTGGCAGGCTCTTCAGCTCAGAGCCCCAGAGCTCATAACCTATAAGAACTAGAACATGTGACAGCCTCTTAGCACCATGATGGAATGGAATGAATATTATTATCTACCTAGAATACATGACAACTGTATGAATGATGTATCAGTACATGTTCATATGGTAGATATGAAAACTATGGATGTACCCTCTCAATACCATGATGGAACAGGATAAGAGGGGGACAAATGAATTATAAGATATATCTACTGGTGAAATGCTTGCTGGCACAGCTCCAACACATGCTACCTATCACTGAGACTCAGAGATTAGTGCTAGAATTCTAGCACTGCAATCCTTCACTTTTTGGTCATCCAGCTTCATAAATTCTGGGACACCTTCGATCATATTCGCACCTAGGAATTCCCCGAATACACCTCTGGCGTTAGCCTCGTATATCTCTTTCCACGAACCTTGCAGATCCTTTTCCTGCATCTGCATTACCACCACTGCTACCTTCATCCTTTTGTGTAGACTCGCGTAAATGTCGCCATAGATACTCCAGTGATCATTGATGCTGGTCTTCTTTGCGTCAATGCAGAGCAGAATAAGATCAGGATTTTTTTCGTGCAAGAGCTTCTTCAATTCGCGTTCGGCGTCAGAGATAAACCCGAGCATTTGGCCCACTCGAGTGAGTGAGACCTTTCTCAATTCCTTTTCTGAGCCCACTCGTGTCCCAGATGTGATATGTGGTATCCGCTTTTACCACCTTGTACTCCGCCGCTTTGGTGGTGCAGGTTTCACCTGTTCTTGTTCACTTGAGCAATTTCCTTGCCTGTGAGCACGTTCACTATGCTGCTCTTGCCGACCCCCGCCGCCCCAATCAATGCGGCATTGATGGTGCGTTGGTTAGAACCCTTTAGACGTGAATTAGATTCAACAAATGCACAGGATCGATGAACGCTAGTCACGGGGCTCACCGACATCCTTCAAATCCAGTGACAGTCTTCGCGCAGTACTATGATCGGAGTGATAGTCAAAGGAGAGGCCGATGTGGTTGGAACTTGGAAGAGACTGTGGAAGCATCGAATCGATCGGGACTTTATATTCCGCTCCATTTGCCAGTGGCTGCTCCGCTTTCAACGCGATTGGCGAGCCCGCCGCAGCTTCAGTGTTTGGACTCGATTTCTTAGGGGCGCGGTGTGTGTCTTAGGGTGCAGGTTGCCTCCGTCTAGACTTGCATGTGCGATAAGCTTCAATGAGTGTCAAGCTCCTCCCCGCGGTGTTATCCTGTTATCGACCTTCGCATCAATTCTTTCGCAAACGACCAACTATACATTGCGCCATCAAGCGTCCGGCAAAAAAAGCAATTATGAGTCCTTTTCTCTGAATCAAACGAGGAACGATATACCGCCAACTTAGGATACAATTTTTTGATCATTGTCCCTTCTCGCTTTCCCAACAGCGTCCAAAAATCACGTTGCGCTCGTCGTACCATTGCGTCGTTGCGCTGGTTGTCACTTCACATCACATGGGCAGAATTCAGAAGAGCAAGGTGGGGAATGCGACGCGTTGCGCCAGTCGTCGTGAAGTGGTGCCCAGTGCCACATCGCGTTGTTAGTGCATGACTCATCGCCGTCGTATTGCGATATCGATATCGCGTGCGTTCGCGTCGTGCATATTGGTGTCAGCGTGCAGAGCTGAGGCGCCAATATGGGGAGAGGCCGCAAACTGAAACTCAAAGACGAGGGAGAGAGGTGGCCGATGGAGAGCAGGCGGCGACGGAGAGGAATTAGGCCGAGAGAGAGGCCAGAGAGGAAGAGATTCGAACGCGAGAAGGCTGAGAGGGAAAGAGTCTAAAGGGAACGGACCAAATGAATCGAACGAAAGAGGATGGAGAGAGAAGCTACGGAGAGAGCTGAGAGGGAAAGGGTTGAGAAGACTGAGCGGGAACAGGCCGAGCGAGCGAGGGTCGCGGCCGAGGAGGTGACCGCGGTCACTGCTGCTGCTGCTGCACTCGCTCCAGGCAAGAAAGGAAAGCACAAAGATGAGAGCAAGCTGACCTCGCCACTCGACCTCTCAGACAGCGGTTGGAAAAAGTCCAAGACAGCTCGCTAACGAGCTCAACTCTGTCGGATCGCAATCCAAGGCCGTCACTCCCGTTGCATCCCTTACCCGTCTGCGATTCGTGGGTCCTACAACTCCCCGAACCGATTCCCGTAACCATCCAAACTCAAATCGACTACAACAGTGCTGGGCGAGTCTCAGAGCATAGTCTTTACGGAAACGATCGAAGAGGTGAGGGAAACAGTGGCCCACGTGCAAGGCGACGCCGTGCAACCAGAACAGCCAGCAGCGGGCACGGTCCCGCCCGAACAACTCGCGTCCGAGGTTGTGGAAGTAGTGGGACTGAAATTGAAGTCATCCGAGACGCAATAGACATTCAATAGCCTCGATGTTAGCGAGACGGCCACAGGGACGATGGGCGCAAACGTCTGGCCATCTTGCTGAGCAGCTTGATGACGCATGGGCACGTCTGTAACTATGTATCATGCCATTAAAGGGGCTTACCTACAACATTATCAATGCATTAGTGGTTTAGCAGTAACATTGGGTCTTCCCATGGCCTAGCTCTGGGTTCGACTCCCGGCTGATGCAGATTAGGCAGTTTCCTTCTTTTTCTTCTGTTTTTCCACCCGTGTGCTGTAAACTGAAGAAGGTAGATGGAAATAGGAACGGGTGAGGCTGGGTAATACGTAGATTGTGGCGATAGTGGACTGACTGCATATCGACATTCGGGATGCCAGTTGAGTAAGCCCGTAAGCAAGATCTTCTGCCCTTCCTGGTCAGATGCTGTGACATCTTCGATGGAGATGGAAGCGAGTAATCCGGTTCTAGAATACAGGGCATCCTTGCTCCAGCAGCTCGATAATTTGATTTACACATAGGTTGCGGAGAAAGCTGTGAATGCACTTGCCAATGATGATGATAAAGTGAGGTCTTTGCAGGTCTGCAGATGATAGTAGGATGACAAGGATGAAAAGGTGGACAAATGTTGACCGAGTAGTCGAAAAGATGTTTCCGAGTCGTGCATGGGAACGATGGGATACGGAAATCCTCAGCTGATTTGACCTGTTGCTTGACTTTAGTGAGGTTGTTTGGTGACCAACTCAGTGTACAGACTCGGACTGAACAGATTCTCTCTGTCCTCCGATTCAACTGATGAGTGGGGAAAAAAATACAGAGACAGCCAGCAATCAATAACAGTCACATGGAAGATCATGCACATGACGCAGCCACGATCCTCGGACGACAATCGAGTTTTTAACTTTTTCCCACAGAGAGTGACTCACTCTGTTCTGCGGTCATGTGTGACGTGCCTGTCGTGACATCGAACGGTTCCGCTTGTCTAATATATTAAGCACTGGAGTTGCACTGCATGTTCACCCATGTCTGTTTTTGCTCCGCTCAGGCTCTAACCTCTCTACTTGTGGCATGCAACATGCAGATGAGGTAGACTGTATGATATACATCATTCATTAGTTCACAATGATAGTCCACTTTTCAACAAGCTATCAACAAGATGTAGAAAGGAGTGTTAGGATTCTCTGCCTGCAATTTATCATCCTCGGATCATCTAGCCTCCTAAATTCTGGGACACCTTCGATCATATTCGCACCTGGGAATGCTTTAAGTACACCTTTGGCGGTGGCCGCGCACGCCTCTTTCCACGTAGAGCTTTGCAAATCCCCTCCCCGTAACCGCGTCACCAACACTGCCACCTTCATCCCTTCGAGTAAACTTGCGGAAATGTCGACATAGTTGTTCCAACAGTCGCTGTGGCTCATCTTGCTTGCATCAACGCAGAGCAGAACGAGGTCAATCTTTTGGTGGTGCAAAAGCTTCTTCAGTTGGCGATTGGCTGCAGGGAGGGGGGTGCCACGCCGCAAGAACCGAGTGAGCGAGGTATTCATTTCCGATGATTCGGTGAGACCCATCGTGTCCCAGATACAAATTGTGGTATTTTCATGTACCAGCTCATACGCCTGGGCTTCGAAGGTGCACGCTCGACAGTCGTTGGACACTGGGGCGATTTCTTTGCCTTGAAGGACATTCACTATAGTGCTCTTTCCGACTCCGGTCAAGCCAATCAAGGCGACATGGATGCGTGGACCCAAAACCTTCAGACGTGAATTAGAGTCAACAAATGCTGAGGGAGTCACGGGGCTTACCGACATCTTCTAACTTCAGTGATAGTCGTCACGCAATGCTGTGATTGGTGCAATGCGTAGGTCTGAGACTGATTGACTGGATTACAATGTTGCAAGTAACGATGTGCCAAAACGCTCCGATGAGGTCAGTGCAAGCGTTCCAAGGCTGGGTGCCAAAGTGAACGGTAGAGGGAGAGGTGAGATACTAGGAATCGGAAGGAACGGAAGTCACTCGCAGTGGAAGAGAATTACGTAATACTTTCCTGCGACAGGCTATAATTAGGGCTGGACAATTATGATTAAATAGATTTCGAGCCTGTAATATGTTTTATTCTATTTTAATCATGGTTGGGCACAGGCATAATGTAGTATAATCATTCATACTCGAAAGTAATCAGAAAACAACCCAGCTTCAGGCTTCACAGACAGTAGCACCTTCTAGGTATTCAATTCCCTCACCATAACCAAGTTTTAGCCACTCCTTGCAAATGATAGTGATGGAGGCCAACTTCACAGTCATGGAGGATCAAGTCTCAGAGAGCATGTGCTTGCTACTCGAAAAGCTTGAGAGTCATTCAACTAAAACACTACTACTAACAGCAGAGATGGCTAGAACATCTCAAGTGACCTGCAAGGCTGCAAGAGAACTGGAAATGAGCAAGTATGTTGCTAAGTACATCCAATGAGTGATTTATTAGCCAAGTTGTTGTGAAAAAGTAAGAATGATGTACTTTTCACCATGAAAGTGGATTGTTGTTAGACTCTGCATATAAATAGAGTCCACTCAAATAAACATCCACCTCATTTTGTACAGCGCAGTTTGTAGTGCTGTGACTCTTAATCATTGCCATGAAAGGAAATTGTTTTATTGGAGAAAAGTGGTGATGGTTGTGTTATAAACACTCATCAATAACCTAACTTTTCCATCTTATCTGATAAAATCATTTGTATATCATGTGACTTGGTCTAGAACATTCTACAGTAAACTCTCTCCTAAACCATACCTGTTGGGATAGCCTCAAAACTATGGGTTATGAGGGAGTATGGAATAGTGGAGAGATGGGTAATTAGTGCCTGAGACCACTGCTATTCAACTGCAGATAACATCAAGGACTCCAGTGTATATTGTAGAATCAAATGTAGCTAATAATGAACAAAATAATCTGTTATTTTACTATCTGCCATGTGGTGCGTCTCATCAGCACAGGTATGCCATCCAAATGATCCTAGCATCTCCTCACTGGTGTGCAAATTGGTCATTGTATGTTCCAATGTACATGTGTAGCATTAGCACAGCCTAAAGCACTTCATGACAAGTTGGAATTGGCATGAACATATCATTCAAGTCTTCATTGTCAATACCACTTTCCTCTCTCTATAGAAGTTGGATCATACAGGCAGTGCAGGACTTCACCAGTTACTGCAAACAGAGGAGATAAGATCTCTAGTAGAAAACTCACTAGGGAGATTGAGCATTGATAGAAGAGAACTTGCTGTAAGAAGGTTCTTGTTATCACATTTATTATGTAAAAGAAGACTTAATCATTCAGAGTCTGATAGGACCCTTTATATACTATGTACATTGTTTGTACATGTATTGGTAATAGAAAATTTAGATAAGAGTTCTATGAAGTTCTAATAAATAGCAGAATGAACTCTTTTCTGTATAAATAAGCTATCTACTGCAAATGAATAATCCTTAAGTAATGGCCAATGGAATAAATCCCTTCTGTCTATGATGTCATAGATAAGTAATAAGAGAGATACATATAATAATAGAACATTCTGGCAGAGAATCTATATAGAGTCATAGCTAAGTATAGTATGAAATATTAGATTCTCAAAACCCTCAAGTTCTTTGCCTTTATCACAGCCTTGCAAATGTTCTTGTCCATTGCATCAAAAATGTTGTGGGTTTCAACAGCTGAATAAAGGAGTTTGTGAATATTCATCCAATTCTGGTATTGGAGTGCACCAGTCTTCTTAAGATCATCTAATATGTTGTTCATGAGTAGGGAATAACATGGGTATTATAGAGATATGTGTGATGAACTCCTCTGTCATCTAACTAGACCCTAGTCTAGGGTTCCATATCTAGCTTGTTCCTTATTTCTCTTATCTCCTAGTGTATATTCTTTATCTTATCAGTCACTTGACATAGCCCATAGATGCTTATAGTCATATGCACTATTATTTATCCTCTTGTTTACATCTATTGACACTTTTATAGATGCATGTATCTTATAGATCCTCAGTCTTCCCTTCATCACTGATGGCATCTCCTGATTGCAGATCTGCATCTTGATCTTCATTTCAGTTATCTATAAATCTGCAACACCTCATGGTAAGTGGCCCTCTTTCATACTTCTTATAGTCCCTGGCTTCCATTCTGCCATACCATATTTATTGCTTCTTACATAGCCTTTATATATTGCATGGCTACCTCATGAACTACTTACTATAGCCATAGATAGCAGGTACCTGCCCTTAAGGCATGGTCTGTGCATATATACTCATAGTATATAATATAGCACCAATGGAGAAAAGACTCCTCAGTCTTATTCTCCTAAGGTCTTGCACTATCATTCCTAATGGCCAGTCAGTGTCCCCTTCTGTAGACTCACCAGTGAGTTTTACTTTTTTATCCTCAGGTTATCCCAAGGCATAGTTCATGCAAGATGCTGGTACCTCCAAACCTGGCTAATAAACCAATAGGTGAGTGCTACTCACATATGTCCCTTGATCTCACTACCTTGATAGTTGTACATTACAGTATGGGTGTAGATTTACATTTTGGATATCCAGTCTTGTATCCAGATCCACTGGATATTGAAATTAGTAATGCATACCTACTATTCATCACTAATAGTTAATCTATAGATGAGTTATGAAGTCATCTATTACCTATTGATCACTACTGATCATTACTAATCACTACCATAAAGATAACATTAGTACTAACTCCTATACTCGAGAATGTCTCGAGTCTATATTCCAGTACTGTTAGGCAGTATGGAGAGGCGCTACTAAGGGCTCATAATACCTGCCATAAATACCTAATCAGTAGACTGATCACACTTAGATAACTAGATATAGATCCTACAGATATAGATCATTCAATGATCTACACTATAGGAAATGTGTCAATATGATACATCTATGATTGACACATTGTTATCTATGATAGGTCGACATCTTTGTGATACTGATACTTACTCAAATTTGTTATTCTTTTATGTTTCATCATACTAGAATACTTTCCTATTGGTTACTTACAAGTTTCAGTTCATTTCTAACTGATTCTATCTTTTATCTTAGAGTACAAATCTTTGACCCACTTTTCTCTATTCAGATATGTTCTACATACATGTAAATAGTGTAGAACTAGTATATAAGGCCACTACAAGTGACCTAGATAAATACATACAAGCTATTCTCTTAGAGTATCTTATCTGCTTCAACTGCTTACTTCTCAAATACTAATGAGTTTCACACTGAGTCTTTTCCCTCATTGCATAACTGCACTGAAGGAGATTATCCAAATCCCTTTACTGGGTGGATGTCCAAGTATTTATACCCATACCCACCCATGTGGGTGCTTTGATACCCACTATATATCCACACTCAACCCTTTAAATTAAATAGAAGTCATTACAAAATTTGTAGCCACTACATGAGTGCAGAGGCACTGCTTATGAAATAGCCCTGACACTAGCATAAACCTCTTCTAAAAATTCAACTACATAGTTTCATACTTTAGTCTTCAGCATCAACCATGCAACCCAATCCATCTACAGATCCCATTATTCCTCAATCAATAATGCCAGCCCTTCTAATCTGCTAGAGCCTTAGCAGCCCAAGGAGATTCTCAGCCAGCCAAGCCACTTTCCAGGAAGTACAGAAACAATAAACCTGACAAAGATAGTCATCATCAAAAGAAGGCAAAGAAGTGCCCAGGTACTGTAAGTGTGAGTGGTTGAGGTAATGAAATGGCTAATCTTTTTTTGACCATGTAGAAAAAGTAGCTCTGATGACTGCATTGAGAACAGATGTACCTGACACCCATGACCACTTTGACAATGAAAACAGGGATACTCCTGAGGCAAGCTTGGGAATGAGTGAATGAAGCATGAATAGAGAGGTAATTGATGTCAACAAACCTTCAGATGAAGGCAAGATCAAGGACAAGACCCCAAACAAGCAGCTTGGTGCATACTTATGGCCAAATGCATCTATGCCAAAGCTTATTGCCAAGATATAACAAATGATGAAAGAGTGGACATCAGCAATTTATGCATTCTTCAAATCAGTTCCATTAATTGAGACTGTAGGTGGGCAGTATTCCTATGTATTCAAATGTTCAGCACATGGCTGCAAGGTTACTGTTTGAGAATTTCCTGACACAAAGAATGCACACTCCACTGGTAATATGTGAACACACACTAAAAAATGTTGGGAAGTTGAGACCATCAATATTGCTGATGACACCAAGAATGCAGCAAAAGTATGTACCAAGGTGGTTGAAAGCATCTTGCACTCAAGGTCCATCACCATGGGATTTGAGCACAAGAGAAAAGTGACCTACTCCAATCAGCAGGCTACAAAGGCAGAAATAAGGTGTATAAACAGTTAATGACAAGTTGAGCTAATTAATGACTCAGATATGACTTATAGGGCACAGATTATTCATTGTGTCTGTAAGAAGAAATGGCCATTCAGTATCATCAAGGATGCTCCATTCTTGACATTAATGAAGACAGGAAGACCAGAATACTATATATCTTCACCTATGATCATCTCATGAAACATTCATCTCATTTTCACTCAGACTCAGCAGCAGATCACATGAAAGTTATAGGATTATCATGGCCACCTGAACTTCATGTTGGATGCATGGTCATTGCCAAACCATTGGGCATGTGTGGCATTTTGCATGCATCTGAAACAAGAGGAATTTCATTAGCAATGCTGCTTGATGTCATTGAGATGGTGGAGGTTGGTCCACTCACCTCATGGTCTTCCTGCCCTAACCATTATTGTATAGTCACACACAGGCATCACCCTTGCTGATACATTTGAATGGATCTTGAAAGAGTTTAGTATATCTGACAAGGTAAGTTGCTTAGTTTTATCACTTACTAATGTTGAGAATCTAATATTTCATACTATACTTAGCTATGTCTATATGTATATGGCAGGTGGCCATGCCTTCTTTGTTGACCCCATCACCAACCATGTCTTCTTGCTGCATGATACATTAGTCCCTACTCCTGTTACTATGCCTGAGTTTGTTGGTTTGGCTTCTGACCTGATCCCAGCATTCATGTTATTTGCTATCTCCCAGTTTGACTTTACAAAGTACAACATTCTCTTTCTTGACAGCTCTTGTCTGGAGGCTTCTGTCAATTGGTCTTTTGTTGCAGTTCCTACTAACATTGCTACCTTGACTTATCAGGCTCCTTTCCAGCATGCCCCCACTATCATCAATCTTTCTATTGTTCCTTTCTACCTGGATAGCAGTGTTTCTGTTCATATCAGCAACTATGAATTGGATTTCTTTTGCCTCCACCCAATCTCACCTTGGGTGGTCTATAGCATTGGGGGTTCTTCTGTCCAGGCTGTTGATATTGGCATGATTAAACTTGTTATTGCAAAGGGGATCCATCTGACCTTGAAAGATATCTTGTTTATTCTGGATGTGGTGATTCATTTCCTTTTTGTCTTTGCATTATGTTATGTGTTGAATTGCTCCCTCCACTTTGATGCCACATCTTGCTGGGTTACTTCTCATGCTGGTACTTGGGTACTCTCCACTACTGCCCATGTATTGTACATCTCCACTGGCCTATCCCTTGACATTTGGCACCATCACCTTGGCCATGCCAATTTCCACACAGTCACTGAGTGAAATTTGATTTTATATATGATTGGCTTTTAGCATGTGATACTCAACATCAATTCACTGCCCCTCATACTTCTGCCCACAATGGCTGTGTTGAGCACCTTGATTGCATGTTTATGGGTCATGCTTGTGCTATGTATTCCATCATAGACCTCCCAGTTCACCTATGGGATGAGCTTATTTTGACTGCTTGCTATTTGGGCAACTGGACATCCATTTGCTCCCAGGATAGACACATGCCTTATGAGCACTGGTTTGGTACACTCCTTGACTTGTCTCATTTATGCAAAATTGGCTGTTGCACTTTTATTCTTGTCCAGAATCACTATAATCCTAAGTCTTTGATTTCTCTGTCAAATGTGTTTTTATTGGTTATTCCTTAAATTCCAAGTCTTATTGTTGTTTTCATCATAGTACTGGCAAGATTTTTTCATCCTTTCATATTCAATTTATTGAATTGTTCCAAGATTCATCTTGCTTGCCTTCATTGAATACTGCACCATCATTGTCTCCTCCTTCTCCTGAACTTTTTGTCATTTCATTTTCTCTTTCTCCTTTTTCCTCCTCTTTTCCTCTCCTGTTTTCTCTTCTTCACCATCTTCTGCCCTTAACTCTTTTGCATCCATTCAGTGCTTCTCTCAAATGTTGTGCTCTTCTGCTTGTAAGTGTGCCACTGTTGGTGTACCTTACATTCTCTCTGTTCACTAGGCACTTCTCACTACCTTTACTGGCAATTCTGAATTACTGGTTTCTATTCCCAACCCACCTCTCTCTGTCAATTTTGATTCTTTTCAGGATGATGACTTTGCTTCAGGGCTAGGCATTCTGTTTGTGTTTGCTGGTCACTCAGACAACATCCCTCCTTACCCCCCCACTTATTGCAATGTGATGGCATCTCCATTTGCAGCAGAGTGGCATGCTGCATTGGAGGAGAAGTTTACTTCTTTGCATGATTTGGGTGTCTATTGGTTTGTTTTCCAGTCCTCTGTCCTCTCTGGTCACTAGATTATGCATGGTTGCCCTGTCTTTATGCTAAAACAGGATGAACATGGGAATTCTAAGTGCTTCAAGGCATGCTATGTCTGCCAAGAGTTTACCGCTATCTACAGCCAGAATTATGCTTCAATGACTTCTTCCACAGCTTGCCTGGAGTCTTTTCAGACCATCTTTCATATTGGGGCTGCTCTTAATTGGGAGATTGAGCAATTGGACATCAAGACTGCATTTTTGAATGGTGAGCTGGCATCCAACAAGATTTGCTATATGGAGCAACCTAATGGCTTTGTTGAACTAAGCTTTGAGGACTATGTTTGGGCACTGCAATGGACATTGTATAGCATAAAGCAGGTTGGGTGTGTATGGCACCTGAGTCTATAGTATTAGACCTAAGAATGTGATAGTTGCCAGTTTTGATATTGCACTAGAAAGGCCAACTACCAGGTAGTTTTTTTGAACAAACCAGTGGCAACTACCCTTCAGCAGAGGTTCAAGCTCAGCTATGGTTTTTTCATCTGCAGTATACATTTTCTGGCTTAATAATCTGGATCTGAAGATTAAAGCTCAGTCACATCAAAATTTCCACCTCAAAATACTATATTTGCTATTGCACCACCATCTATGTTTGTGCCTGCAAATCCTAACCATATCTAGCAATCTTAACCAAAATGGAATGTTTACAAGAATAGTTAGAACCTGTCCTCATTTTTGTTCTCATCATCATCATCATCATCCTTGTTCTTATCATTC
>JBBPMT010000303.1:8248-18760 GCA_038090455.1 Garcileccinum viscosum
ACGACCACTCGCAGCATCCAGTCTTCGAACCTTCCAAGTCCTTGTCGATCCCCATTCGGACAATGAAAAAACCCTCGCTGTGTGCTCTGAAACTAGGGTCATTCTGCCGATGAGCAGGTGACCTGCGGTGACAATGTCGCGCCCGTCACATTACATCTATCTCGTCGCTGATAGAGCTTCGGAAACACGCGATTATATAGCAATTTTCCGATCACGATCAGTTCCATTTTGAGCCAGAAATGCGCGGAAGAGCGTCCAAGAAGCAACTAATCCTGGGCCTTGAACGCCGCGTCTGCATGTTGAATGATGCCGCAGTGCGCTCTCATGTGGCATGAGTTATCCTCGGAAGCGGTGGGGCTGATAGGGTAGTAATCGCTCGAAACGCTGCTACGGTGAGTCTGCATTGACTGAATTTGGGTGGTCCATGTGCAATCTTCGATATGGTTCTCTCGCTCGGTACGGGCGGCCCGGCCGTAAACGCTCATGACCAGACCAAGAAGTCCTAGTGCCAAAAGTTCGCCGTGACGCGGAATCAGTAGTCGACCAGCAGGTTGAATCGGGTTAGCACAGGACCGCCCAAGCTTGAAACGTTGATAATCGATCAAGCGGCCTCACCAATTACAATACATAGTACTTCACACCCTGACGGCGATGGTCCATTCAAGTGGCCGGGAAGATATTTATCCCTCAATCGGGACAGTTATCCCTCCATTCGGAAGATTTGTATTATTGACCGTATTCGGGTTACCACCCTTTACCAGCCAGATTAATACAAAGGATAAAGAACATGTACGTCAAGGAAAACGTTGTAAGAGCCATGTTGAATATTTAATATATATAGGAAAATCACGAATCAGCGGTATTTCTATGCGCGAAGGACATCGTTGTGATATTTCAATAACATAGCATCACCGACCCATCCATCCCTAGTGTATAATCAATGATCATGATCACTATGATTTATCACCGAGGATGGAGCTACTCACCCCGTCCACAACCAAAAGCTCTCCGCAAACATACTGGCTCGCGCTGCTCGCCAGAAAAACGATGGGTCCCGCAAAATCTTTGGGATCGCCCCACCGCCCCGCTGGAATCCGCTCTGAAATCTGTCTGAACCGTGTTTCGTCTGCCAATAGCCGTTCATTCCTAGGAACAGAATCATTCAGCGGATAGTTAAGCCCGTGATAAGAATTTTTTTCTAGTTGCTTAACAACAAGTAGTCCAATTTTATCGCAACGCGAGTCACGCGCCCGTGCACAGGGCTCACTATAGAGACGAAGGACAATATAGTGAAGATATCTCACATGTCTGTGGCGATGTAACCTGGGCATATGCCATTGACCTGGACGTTGTGTTGACTCCATTCATTGCTGAGGGCTTTGGTAAGTTGCCCAAGCGCCCCTTTGGCGGAAGCATACGCAGGAACAGTTATGCCGCCTTGGAAAGTCAAAAGAGAACAGAAGTTGATTATCTTTCCTCGCTGCAAAGGAACCATGTGGCGTCCCGCTGCTTGCGATAGTAACCAAACTGATTTAAGGTTTGTATTGAGAACCTAAGAAGTTAACCATTGGCAGTCAAAAGACGTTTGTGAATTTGATCATATGGGAGACGGGGAGGACGAGA
Organism: Garcileccinum viscosum; assembly: GCA_038090455.1. Taxonomy (NCBI): domain Eukaryota; kingdom Fungi; phylum Basidiomycota; class Agaricomycetes; order Boletales; family Boletaceae; genus Garcileccinum; species Garcileccinum viscosum. The sequence goes on from JBBPMT010000303.1 coordinate 9,872, forward strand.
TTGGTCACGGAGGCAATGCGAAGAGATAACATACATCATCCCAGTCACTTTCTGGGAAGCTGACACTCGGTGATCTCCGCTGTATGCCAGCGCAGTTGACGAGAATGTGAATATCGCCACCCATGATCTCGAGCGCTTTTTCGAAGAGTCCTCGGACTGCATCCAGGTCTGCGAGGTCGCAAGTGACGATCTTCACGTTGAGTCCGAGAGCACGTATGGCGTCCGCGGTGGCCGTGTTTGGTTCACTGCCCGATGGTGGGTCTCTCTGAACCAGACATATAGAGGCACCAGCCTCTGCCAATGCTATGGCGCAGGCAGCACCAATCCCTTGATTCATAGAATCGAATATTGAAGGCCCATCAAAAGAAAGCGTGGCAGTGTACAAACGGAGAAGAACAAGTATTCAGGGAGACTCATATCTGAGCAATGAGGAGGACGCTACCTCTAGTGGCTCCAGTGATTAGAACATTCTGACCAGACAAGTCGAACAGCTTGGGGGACGGGAGGGCAGGTGTGGGATCCATGAGGTGGTACTGGTACAGCACCCTGCATGCCTGTCTTAAATTCATGTCACAGGATTGCCTCCTGCACAACAGGGGTCCACCTGATTTACCCCGCTGATCGGTAGATGGACCGATGGACCGAATATGAAAGAAATGTCCATTCAACCGTCCATCTTGCGGCGAAAATAACAAAAGCAAAGGGGGAAAATATCTGGACTCGGAGAATCCCGGCAACGTCCAAAATAGGGTATGACAAATTTGGGGAGTGGAACTCGATATAGAAATCGGGAGCAACTTGACGGCAAGGTTGATGGTGTGACAGATTTATGTCATCGCGCGACTTGACACATATTCGGGACACGGTCCGAACCGATCAGATCTGAGATGGGCCCGTTTGCGGTCAACAATTTCCTCCTGGCCAGTCCTCACGGATCGTATACTTGAAACTTTATAAGACTATCTCAATGGCACCTCTTCGCCATCCTTCACCCACTTTTACTTTTCCATGTCTCCTGCACAACTCCATACTCAGCGCGCCGCCGTCCTATACGGTCCCAAAGACCTCCGCGTCGAGGAGCGTCCTGTCTGGCCGCCCCAATACAACCATGCCCAGGTTGCTGTAAAGGCGACGGGCTTGTGTGGAAGTGACCGTGCGTGTCCTTCTTTTTTGGGAGCACATGCCGTTGTTCATTACATGTTTCCCCAGTTCACTACTATCTCGAAGGCCGAAATGGTGACTTCGCCATCCAAGCGCCGCTCGTTCTCGGTCACGAGTCGGCAGGGGTGGTCGTCTCAGTCGGCCCTGGCGTGAAAAATCTCGTGCCAGGTCAACGTGTTGCAATCGAGGCAGGCATCATGTGCCAGCATTGCAATTACTGCGAGTCTGGACGCTACAACCTCTGCAAAGGCCTGCGGTTTGCTAGCAGTGCCAAGACTTTTCCACATCTGGATGGGACGTTACAATGTCGCATGAACCATCCAGCGCATGTCCTTCATCCGTGAGCAGTCCGCGCACGTCCACCATATGGCCTCGTCTCACCCCTCATTATAGTCTACCCGAAAACTGCAGCTTCGAGGAGGCTGCACTGGCAGAGCCGCTTTCTGTCCTGCTACACGCTAGCAGACGCGCAGGAGTTCGTGAGGGCCATCGCATTCTTGTCTTTGGCGTCGGTACCATTGGTATCCTTGCATGTGCCCTCGCAAAAACATACGGCGCTTCCGAAGTTATGGCCATCGATATCAATCAACAACGGTTGGACTTTGCCAAGGACAACGGCTTCGCCTCGCAAACACATTGTTTATCCATCGCTAACAAAGCAAAAAACCCCGAGGAGCAACTCCGGGTCGCCGCAGAAAATGTTTCAGAAGCCCTGGCGGCTTTCCAAGTTCCGGATGGGTTTGATGTCGTATTCGAATGCACTGGAGCCGAACCGTGTATCCAGATGTCAATACATGTAAGCATAGACTTTGATCATTCTGACGTGGATGCTTACGAGGACTGTCACACAGGCTGCCGTCACAGGCGGCAAAGTTATGCTCGTTGGGATGGGTACGCGAAATGTTATGTTACCCCTGTCAACGGCAGCTCTGCGTGAGGTCGACATTCAGGGGTCATTCCGCTACGCAAACACCTACGCCGACGCCCTCTCTCTCCTTGCTGCTGGAAAGCTAGAGAACATCAGCAAGCTGGTAACACATCGCTTGAGCCTCGAGGACACAGCACGTGCTTTCGAACTTCTGGCTCGCGGAAAAGACGAGCACGACAATATGGTCCTCAAGGTCATGATTAGATATTAGCTCATTACACTACATAATTCAGGCAATTGTTCATTCTGTCGTCTCTGGTAGACCTGGTAGCACTGCAGTGTTTCAACAGCACCACTTAAGTTACGAACACATTCTTATATTGACTCCTTGATCGGCGTTCGAACATCATGTATGTAGCTCTATACACGTACAGCGTTTGCGATCCCTGCAAACCCTGATAATATACTCATGTTCTTATGCTGCCCGCAGCATCACTCCATCGCGTGATCCGAATCAGCGAGCAGAGCTGGCTCCTGTTCCCGTGAGGTCATTGATCAGCAATATCGATTTGTGAGCGTCAAAGATATTTTCATTCTAGGCGAGATAGCAGGACACGTGTGGATAACTCTTTGGGGGAGGGATGAGAGTTAACCGTTGTCGTACCTGTCAATCGAGTGTCACACCTTGAATGGTACAATTTCTGACGTGTGAATGGACCTGGCACCATTCCAAAAAATCGCCTTCTCCCGCGAAGATTAGAGCGGAATAGAGGTCTACACGCTTACAGGTCCAACGTAAAGAGAATGGAAGGTCCGTGACGGGCCATGAACTCATCGATTGCGGCGAAGTAGAGGTGAGCTCAGGTATCAATTCGGATGATAGGTTTTTTTTTGCTAAAAAGAGGAAATATAATTTGGTGATCTGCCATATGCGGGCGACGTAGCAAGTCATCATGCACGGTGCCCGCTGGTTCTGACGTATGATATTGACAAGGGCGCCGAGACGAAGGCAGGATCAGAATTGGTCCACCGAAGCGCGTGTTGTAAAAGGAAAGTACACGTAAATAAGCATCCGCTCGACCTCTCCTCAGGCTCGTGGCCGGGGCTCGAACGAATTGTCCCGTCTTTACGCAGCTCGAAATTAATCGGCGAAATCTTGGCCTCGAGGCAAGGCCGCAACTTTGAGCCCTGTCAAGGCTTCCTTGCCTAACTAAACATGGTATGATATCAAAGAGAAGGTCGGCATGTATTACTTAGTTGACCTTGAGGCCGCATTTTCAATTTCATCGTTGAAATGACCTTGAAACGAGTTCCGGATATTGTTCACTCCGTAGCAATACATTCCTGTCCGGATTGAACAAAAAAATTCAATATACTATACATGGAGGTATAGCTGTCAACGAGGCAAGGACTCGGAGTCAGCGCTCGTCAGCTGTGACTCTTTGCCCCAGACGACGGCAGCTTCCACAACTAAGTTCAATCCCCGACGGATTCCTTTTTGCCTATAAGGTTTGGCAGCCCCGGATTGATACGGGAGTCACTGCTGCGTCACGTCTGATGAGTTTGCCAATGTCCCGTTACGCCGCCGCTATCACCCAGACCACCCCAAACTGAGGGCGTCGTTAGTGTGGACGTGCGGGAAGCTTCGGTCCAACTTCGTCAGTTGACCTACCGCAGGAACTGCAGTTCGTTATCCATCTCGTCACTTAAAGGGGATGGGCATTCGTGTCCGTCCGCTCGTCGGGAGCGTCACCGAGGGGCGTTCGGCAATCATATTTTTTCAGGTCTGCTTGAGAGTTCCCTTGAAGGGGCCCATCGGGTTGCACGCCAAGGCAAGATGCTGTTACTCGACTAGCTGGATCCTCTCGTGGGTAAGTAAGTAGATTAAGATTACGACGGGTATAGAATGAGTCGAGAGATGGAGCCCCTTAGCGGTTCCTGGTACGTCAGCTGGTGTCACGCCACAAAAGGCAGCCTGAGTCTCTAAGTTGGTTCTCGGTTCATCTGGCGTATCATCACTTCGCCGTGTCATCAGATTATATCTGCTCGGAGAACGACGCTAGCCGCTATTTCAACGACATTGGCAGGGGAGAAAAGTCGGCGGGTCCCATACGAATTTCCGGCCCGGTGGGGGCCGGCCATGACGTTTTCTTTTCGGATCTCTGACTGAATAGTAGCGCTAAGGCTAAGGTTTCAAAAAGTTCTTTTTTGTTTTGTTTTTGCACGCGGCCATCGGATTGAACCTCAGACATTATGTAACTTCGTCATGGCCAGCTAGTCTTTGTTGGGGTACAAAGTACGAGGCTCGGAGCTCTTGTAGCCTTCCGATTGCGACTTGGCACGATACCATTGGTTGTGGCCCCGCGCCTCGAATTGATGCGAACTGGAGATAGAAAGTTGTTCCATTATTCCTTTCACATCCACAAATCGATACCGTACTATCCGAGAACTGTGAGCAGTGCTCCATTTAGACTATATTGTGTATACCCCCAAAACCCTAATTCGGGATTGCTTGGGCCAAATAGGGGGACACGCAAAATTCGCGCAGATGCATCCTGCGGAGGGCGCATTCGTACCAGCGCTCATGCCATTGCCAGTGTGATCACGGGCAACAATTAAGATAGCTGAGATTGATTAATAGATCAAGTACGCCATACAACTAATATACAACAGCCTCGAAGTCCACCGTAAATATAAAACTACACGGCTTGCTCCATCTATTTGGCAGCGGACGATGAAAACTGAAGCACAGTTAGAATCAAATTGGCTGAAAATCATCACGAACTTGCCTTGGTAACACTCTTCGTGCCCTCGGAGATGGCATGCTTGGCGAGTTCACCTGGTAGAATCAGGCGCACTGCCGTTTGAATCTCTCGTGATGCGATTGTGGATTTCTTAGAGTACGAGGCAAGTTCTAATCGCGAGATTAAGCACGACTGTCATAAGGATAAGAAAACTGGACATACTGGACGCCTCGGTTGCTATGCGCTCGAAGATGTCATTGACGAAGGAGTTGAGAATGGCCATAGCCTTGTTCGAGATACCCGTATCAGGGTGCACTTGTTTCAACACTTCGGCAAAAATAAGATGGCGAACAATCCTCGAAGCGAACTACACACCCTTGTAAATGTATGATGAATATGTTTCCTTGCGAGTCTTGCGCCTCTTTTTTTTGTCGCCCTCTGCTGCTGCTGATGCCGGTGCACCAGAAGTCTTGGCAGCTTTTTTAGTGGCTTTGTTCGTTGCAGGGGCCTTGGCTGGGGCTTTGGAGGCAGTGGAAGGAGGAGCGACAACCATGACGAAGATAGCGTTGGTGAATGGGAGTGGAGAGATGCGCTGGCGATGTACGAAGTTTAGGACAACGTTTGTTGTGTGCGGCTATATACCCCCTGAGACGCGTATGGTTGTGTTTGTCACTCAGACGCGTCGAACGCGTCGCGCTTTTGTTGATCTGCAAACCTTATTTTGTCCACTTGGATTCCGTGAGTATAAAGGGAAACATACACATTCCTGATACCCACATATTCATTCTCTCGCCGCGACGCACGCAACTCATCACCCCTCAAAGTCTTCCTTAAATCACATCGATAATGTCTGGCAAAGGTGGCAAAGCAAAGTCTGGTGGCAAGGCTTCCGGTGAGGTCACCAAGTCTCAGTCGCGTTCTGCCAAGGCTGGCCTTCAGTTCCCTGTCGGTCGTGTACACCGTCTATTGAAGAAGGGTAACTACGCTCAGCGCATAGGGAACGGTGCACCTGGTAAGCACAAGCAAGGCGTTTCCATTTGAAGAGATGGTTAATTGGTTTACAGTATATCTTGCGGCTGTCCTCGAATATCTCGCTGCAGAAATTCTCGAGCTGGCCGGAAATGCTGCGCGCGACAACAAGAAGCAACGTATTGTCCCTCGGCACCTGCAACTTGCCATTCGAAACGATGAAGAGTGAGTCTTGTTCCGGTTGCATGTGAAACATCCTTGTTTAGGGGTTTCAGATTGAACAAACTCCTTGGCGATGTTGTCATCTCGCAAGGTGGCGTCGTACCATTCATCAATCCTGAACTTCTGCCCAGCAAAACATCAAAGGGCAAGAAGGAGAGCCAGGAAGTCTAGTTTATGCATTTTTCCTATTTAGATTATTGTTTTCTCTGGTGTAGGATGTATTGTACTCTAGTACTTATTCATTCCTTTATATTCACCCTTGCATATGTTCCTGAATCATTTGGCTGCGTCTCAGAATGCTCTTGTAGTGCTGCTATGGATGGAAGTCGATTGATTCAAGAGTTCGGGAGTAGTACTTGCGAGTGAAAAAAGAAGATCAAGGAACGGCCTATATATTAAATAGCTATTCGCTTCATCCTGATTTTTTTTTTTCATTTCCCGACATCGTACCATTCTGCCTGAGAGCAAGCTTTAAAGGCCTTTGCTGTTTAGTACATTTTCTTTTCGTCCAACCCATTGAAGGTTTTGTCTACTTTCACGACATACCATGTCCAAGCCACATTCTACGACTAACTCTGATTCTTTCTCGTCCTCCGGGAGTTGTTTCAAAAAATGGATAATGAGAGCTGTGTTTCTCGGCGTCTTTTGTGCGGCGTGTAGCTGGTTAGATTCGATTAAGGTGAGTTATTCACACATTTACAGTGGTTAGAATAGTCGAACCGCTTGCTACAGGATCGATGGTATGTCCTGGACACCCCCTTCTTGCATGAACTCGCAAAAGATGCTGTTGCTACATACCCGGACAATATGGAAGGCATGATTCAACATATTGTCACCAACCTCACATCGACCTTCCCGCAACCGTCTAACCAGATTGTAATCAACCCTAACTCCTCTGAATGGGTGTTGAACAATGCAGGAGGTGCAATGGGTGCCATGTATCTTATTCATGCATCTATTACCGAGTATCTCATCATCTTTGGTACACCGCTCGGTACCGAGGGACACACCGGACTGCATCCTGCAGACGATTACTTTCACATTCTCATGGGCGAGCAATGGGCGTTCACGCCGGGTGCGCTCGAAATGGAGAGGTACAAAGCCGGTGATGTCCACCACCTGCGCCGGGGGACTGCAAAGCAGTACAAGATGCACGAGGGCTGCTTCGCGATGGAGTATGCTCGAGGTAAGTGACATAAACTGTCAGGACCCTGTCCATGATGGTCCGTTTTCTTACGTGAGCCATAGGATGGATCCCTCTCATGTTGCCGTTTGGCTTCGCGGACACGTTTACATCTACGCTTGATGTCCCAACGCTATACCACACCGTGCGCATCACGGGTCGGGAGATGATCAAGAATCTTCTCATTGGAAAGATCTGAAAGTGTATGCCATCAGACTAGAATGCTCTCCGCCTTGATGAATATTAGAACGTTATTAAATGTCGGTGATTTAATTTCCTTTTTCTCCTGTCTGTGAGGCGTGCTTGTAAGCTGCTACGTTCCTGCGGAATCCGGTGCATACCCTAGTTTCACAAGTGATGATTCCTGTTCCATGCTATTCTCTTGAGCGCGACATGAAGTAACGATTGATAGGGTTTGCTGCGCCAGAACGTCTCCGTCTGTCGCCTCATGGGACACAATTGATCGACGATAGACTCGGTCGGTGGAGTCAGAACTAATGCCCGTTGGACACGTTCGGCACCCCAAACCCTGGGAGACCCTGTTATCGGGTAAATGCAAAGTGTGGAGAGCATCAAGGTCAAACATATGAATTCACGAAAACCAACAGTTTGTGCATCGAGCTCTGCGGTCCGTGTGGCCTGCCCAGGGAGCTCTTCGGCAGGGAAAGAGAGAAGGTGACTCTGACATAAGCAGTGATGGATTGGATAGCCTCGTGTCATGCGCCCAATGACTTGGAAATTGGGCGAAGAATGAGGCGGGCTAATGCTCCACAATGAATAGGTCGAAGGGCTGCAGATCACAGGCGTGGAATGGAGGGAGTATGGGGACCGAGAGAGCCCCCAGCCCTGGTGCCTGCGGGCTCGTCGGGGACAACGACGAGCGGGAGGGTGTTAGGTAATAATTACCATAGAAGGAAAATGACGTCTGACGTAGAGGTGTGCACCCTGTTTTTGCCACTGTGGAGCGTTCGTGTACATGAACCGACCTTCTCGTTCTTGCTCCCTTCCTCCACCCCCAAGGCATGTCACTCTTTGCATCCGTGCGTCTTCTTTCCATCTCCAACCAGACGCACCCTCTCACTTCCTCCCAAAAGCCCGAAACGACCCACCCGTCCCGCTCTTCCCCTCCCCAAGATCCTTCACCACCATCCCGATCGACACCCACCAGCGATGATATCGAGGCCATCATTAAGATGGCAACCTCCTCTCATTCCTCTGTCGACAGACCTCCTCGGGACACGCGTACCCAGCTGTTCGTGGGAAACGTATGTCGCCTTTCGCTTCGGAGAAAACCCATCTGATCGTCCTATTTAGCTTCCATATCGCGTCCGATGGCAGGACCTCAAAGATCTCTTTCGTCGTGCCGGAACCGTTCTCCGTGCAGATGTATCGCTAGGGCCCGATAATCGCTCACGTGGCTACGGGACCGTCCTTCTCGCCACAGCAGAGGATGCCGGCCGTGCCATCGACATGTTCAACGGTTATTGTTGGCAAACCAGAGTCCTGGAAGTTCGTCCAGACAGACTGGGAGCCCCGCTCGATCCAGATTTAAATGTCGATCCTTCCTTTCCCAATGCTTCCGTGCCTCTTGTACAACAAGCGCTTAATCTTCCTATCTTGGGAGGTCTAAACAGTCTCGACGAGTTGGCAATGAGCCTCCCAGGAAACGGTGAGTTGTTGAGCGGAGGAACAGGAATGCGCACCCTTTTCGTTGGAAATGTATGTATTTTTTTCACCACATC
>JBBPMT010000304.1:0-18669 GCA_038090455.1 Garcileccinum viscosum
CAGGCAAACGTCTTGTTGGTGGCAGGGATGGCAAGTAGGCGAAGTTTGGAGGAATGGTGATCGAAGGTGTGCTGAGGTGACAATGCAAGTGAAGTCAAAGCGGGTAAATAGGAAGATATGACAAAATCGGAAAGTTTGGTGCCCGGTTCAGATGTGTCATAAAGGCCAGCAGCGTGTATGGGCAAAAAGGAGAAAGGGCCAGTCGGACACCAGATAATATGGGACATTCTATCAGACCCAGAGGGTGGACTCTGAGAAGAAACAAATCTCGAGTTGGAATGGATTGGCAGTGAGATTTCATAACAAGGACTCACCGAAAAGCCGAGCGCCTGAAGAACGGGATCCACAACAAACAGCCAAAGGCTTTCCAGAATGAGCTGGTACAACTCGTATGGAGTCCATTCTTGGAATGGTTCTGGCTTCCTTTCCACAGGTCCTCCGAATCGTTCTGGGTCCATTTTTGCAGTCCGGTCACCACCGTCACTGAAATCTCCATCCAGAAACAGATCGAGCAAAGATTTGGAGGATTTTGCATCTTCAGAGGCGATGAGTTCGTAGAGGGAACCGCGGGAGAAAACAAGGCAATGCCGCTCAAGCATCTTGCGGAGGATTCGTCGCATGACTTCCATATGACCATAGCTGAACCGAGGTAGGGGAACATGGATGACATCCTCCAATTCCCCCATAACGATCAGTGCATCACATCTTTCTTTTCCAGCTGTGAGGTAAACGACTGGTCCAGAGATTGCCAGGTCAGCAAGTTGCTTGATCGTCTTCGGGAGCAAGAATCGGTCGAAACCTGGCAAGGATCGTATCTGAAGCAGGAGATTCTCTCGTCTAAGAGCAAGATCATGATGTCTCTGTATGTCTTTCTCAAGCAATCGAGTGTCATTGACAGAAATATTTATTGACTGTAAGAATGTGGGATTGTTTCGATTGCTAGCATGGTCCAGCTCCTGAGAAATTTGTCGGAACTGATGAGCAATGGCAGGATGTTCGTGAGCTAGATCATCAAGCGGGGTGCGAAGCTGTAGGAACTGAGACCAGACAATGGAGCGACCTTCCTCAAGCCACTGGACACTCAGTTCGGGATGACCAGCTTCAAGAGCGGCAGCAACTGATACACGTGTGACATCAGCTGCTTCAACGAGTAAACGATGACGCTCGGTGACTGGGAGGCCAAACCATGCGAGCTGTGTGAGAAGATAGAGAGCGGAATGATGTGCATTGAGGAGAGAAGTAGTATGTCCTTGAATTTTCGCACAGGAAATCCAGGCGCGGGCGGCATGAAAGCGAGCGGAAGGATTACCAGCGGAAGCACGACTTGCAAGTGAAAAATGATACAAAGCAGCAGAGAGATCCGAAGGATCACTAGAGTGCTCAAAACGGGCCATATATGCCTGCCCAAGGCCTCTCGATAAGTTGGCGTTATCTGGCAGGCCATCGGGTGTCAGACAGATAGCTTCCTCTCTCATTAGGATGGTGCTATTTATATCCACGAGGTCTTTGAGACGCTGAAAGCGACGAAATAAAGAGTTCCCGAGATTGTTCAAGTAACTTGGCTTGTTTGGATGGCCGTCGGGCATCAGACAGATAGCCTCCTTAATCGTTGAGATGGATCTATTTAAATCTGTGACGTCCCCTTGATGCTCAAAGCGAATCAACAATGAGCTTCCGAGGTTGTTCAAGCAGCCTGGCCTGTCTGGATGGCCATTGGATGACAGACAGATAGCCTCCTCTTTCATCGAGATGGACCTATTTAGATCTGCGAGGTCTCCGAGACGCTCAAAGCGACGGGATAATGAGCTACCGAGGTTGTTCAAGCGAGTTGGCTTGTCTGGATGGCCATCGGGTGTCAGACAGACAGCCTCCTTTTTCAGGGAGATGGACCTGTTTAGATCCACAAGGTCCCCGAGGCGCTCAAAGCGACTCAATAATGAGTTCCCAAGATTGTTCAACCAAGCTGGCTTATCTGGATGGCCGTCGGGTGTCAGACAGATAGTCTCCTCAAACATTGTAATGGACCTGTTTAGATCTATGAGGTCCCCAAGACGCTCAAAGCGACGAGATAATGAGTTCCCAAGACTGCTCAACCGAGCCGGCTTGCCTGGATGGCCGTCGGATGTCAGAAATACTGCCTCCTCGACCATTGAGATGGATCTATTTAGATCCGCAAGGTCCCCGAGATGTTCAAAACGACTCAAAAATGAGTTCCCGAGGTTGTTCAAGCAAATTGGCTTGTCTGGATGGCCATCGGGTGTTAGATAGACAGCCTCCTCTCTCATTGAGATGGACCTATTCAGATCCACGAGGTCTCCAAGACGCTGAAAGCGACAAATTAATGAGTTTCCGAGGTTGTTCAGCCAACCTGGCCTGCCTGGATGACCGTCGGATGACAGGTAGATAGCCTCTTCTTTCAATGAGATGGACCTGTTTAGATCTACGAGATCCCCGAGATGCTCGAAACGACTCAATAATGAGCTCCCGAGGTTGCTCAAGCAAGCTAGCTTGTCTGGATGGCTGCTAGGTGTCAGACAGACAGCTTCCTCAAACATTAAGATGGACCTGTTTAAATCTGCAAGGTCCCCAAGACGCTCAAAGCGACACAGCAATGAATTCCCGAGGTTATTCAGCCAAACTAGTTTCTGTGGATGGCCGTCGGGTGTCTGAAAGACAGCCTCCTCAATCGTTGAGATGGACCTGTTTAGATCCACGAGGTCCCCAAGGTGTTCAAAGTGATGAAGTAATGAACTCCCGAGGTTGTTCAAACAAGCTGGCCAGTCTGGATGTCCCTCTGGTGTCAGACAGACAGCCCCTTCCATTATCGAGATGGACCTGTTTAGATCTGCAAGGTCCTTGAGACGCTCAAAGCGACTAGATAATGAGGCCCCGAGGTTGTTCAACCGAGCTGGCTTGTTTGGATGGCCATCAGGTGTCAGAAAGACAGCCTTCCCAAACATTGAAATGGTCTTATTTAGATCCGCGAGGTCCCCCAGACGCTTAAAGCGACAAAATAATGAGCTCCCAAGGTTATTCAATTGATCTGGCTTGCCTGGATGGCCGTTGGGTGTCAGAAAAACAGCCTCCTGAATCATTGAGATGGACCTGTTTAGATCCGTGAGGTCCCCGAGCCGGTCGAAGCGAGAGGACAGCGCATCCCCAAGGGTGTCCAATAGATGTATCAGCTTAAGACTGCTGTGGGGCATAACGTCCATGGCATCCCCCATAATCGAAATTGCCTCGTTAATATCAGCAAGCACTCCATTGCGTTTGAACCGTTGGAATAACAGTGCCCCAAGGCTGGCGAGCAGTTCAGGGTAGTGTGGATTCCAGTATGACATGTCCTGTAGCGTGTCCCGAGCCTTCTGGACCATATCTTCGTCATTCCCTTGCTCTCCGGGCAATGATCCACCATCAGCTGTCTTCGCTGATACTGAAACTTCGACCATTTGCAATCCGAAAAGCCCTGCTCGGTGTCCGTAACTGTCTGTCACCGACATCTCCACCATTCCCTTCAGCAAATCCTTCGCTTCCTCCCTATCACACTCGAATCCTCTCCTCTCAAACCGCGCAAGGAGTGCAAGACCAAGCTCCAGTACCGTTATACAATGATCCGGATGATATCTGCTGCGAAGCTCTATAGCACTTCGATACAATCCAATTGGTACATCTAGGTCAAGATATCGTTTGTTGACTTGGCAGTCGATGAACTTCGCATTGGCCAAATTGAATAGAACGGCCGATCGATTGGGGTGATCTATGGAGCAGATAGTTTGAACACGCTCGAAAGTCTGGATGGCTTCATCTAGATCCATTTGGACCTGCGATTGGTGGTAGCGCATGAGAGCATGATGTCCCTTGTCGGTAAGCTGTTCTAGTGCACTGATCTCGTCTGTCTTTGGTAGCTGCTGACAGACATTATTAGAATATGACCAGCGCCACGAACAGTCTACTTACGTCGAATGTGGGACAGGATTCATATGTCTCACAAGTGCGTCGCTCCGTGATAATGTGAAGTGAACAACAGGACGATGAAACATCACCCTCCTGCACTGAGATGTTGAAGACTACGAGAAGATGTCAAGGAGAGTGTGCAGCAGAAAGAGGAGTGGCTGACGTTGAAGCCAATCATTCGTCTGATGAATCACTTCTGTTACCGTAGTCTTGAATTGACGGAGCAATTCCCCCTTTCCTAGCCTCGGTCCAAGCTCAAAAGATGCGTAGACACTAAACAAGATGGAAGAAGACTCTTTCGATGGCCTATGTAGTTATTCGATGAAAGTAGCAAAGGTTCAACAAAGAATGACGCACAAGAGGATGTCTTCATCCCATTCCACGACATCCTTTGCTGTCGACACGGGCTTGTTGCATGTTTGCATGATCCTTCCATCGACCTCTATAACAACATGGAAGCCTGCTGGTATCCGTCGGAGGCTAGACGCAATGTTTGTGGTACGCATGACTGAATGGGCATGTTCAGTGTGATGTCTCCATGTATGCTGACGCAAAGTTGATACACACATGTTATAAATACATGCTCGCATTTAATATTGTTGTGTGATGAGTGGGAATCAGAGTCGATTGCTAGTTGGAGAGGAGAAGCCGGGCTACTAGAGAATTGGTCGTGTAGAAAGTTCATGCACATGAGGAGGAAGTCAAATATGAGAGCGCGGAGGAATGCAATCATTGTGGGCAAGTTCTGAACGACAGGGTGTTCTGCAGCAGTGGGTTTATATATGCGGTCAGCTGCTGTGCACATTTCTATGGAACGAACGAAGTCGGAGGGAATGGTCAGAGGGGACGGAAAAATATGCTCAGCCCACAGAACCAGTGCCACAACCACCAGTGAGCCGGGGAACCTGTATGTGATCATTCAACAATGTGCACAAAAGTCCAACGCGGCAGTTGAAATCCAGTTGTCGGGCCTCGACACCAGTATTTAATTTTCTGAGTCTGCAGTCATGTCATCCAACCTGTGTACAGCTCATTTCAACGCGATGGTGATCATCAGATGCTGCAGCACAGGATCCCCTTACCCAGGTTCGCCTCCAAATTCGCCATCCTGGAAAGACCCCGCCCATCACCGCGTGCGCTCTCCATGTCCGTCTCAGAAGCACGACGGTAAACAAGAAGTTGTTGGGAGTGCGTGATGCTATGTCGAGTCAAGGGGTTGATTTCTGGATAACGCGTGCTGGATGTTCTAGGATTCTGTGTAGACGCGGTGTTTCAGGTTCTGTAGGGAAGATCTTGAGACTCGGAGGTGCTTTTCATGTGAACAGCTCTAGAATTTGCAAGACCTCGGAATGGCCCGTGCCTAGTCCATCACCATGAAGCAAGAACAAGTCGATCGTTTTTGCTTGGGATGCTTGCACTGACTCATTTTTCAGTGCCGTTTTGACGTTCTCTACCCCTCGATCCCCTAGTAGGATCCATCGTGGAGACATTAAATTCAAGTTGGACATGGAATGGTGGAGATCGGATATCCGACTGTGCCCACTCAATGCATACTTCTCTAATGGAACCGCAGATGCTTCTGCTGTGAAATATCCACCCATCAGCATGCCTTCATCTCACCCTGCTATTTCTTATTCTTTCGGAAAGCAGCCCAGAGAACAATAGGCACCTCTCAAGATGCAACAGCACCCTCGAAGGACTGTCGAACCAGGTATGACAGACACTCTACACGCCAGAAGCATATGCCCAGAGTTTCACCGATCAATATTCAATACATGACTCCAGCCTTCCTCACCCATAACAACGCAAGCCGCCCCCTTGGAGCACGCTGTGTCATCGTCCGCTGATCCAGAATCAATAGAAATTTGGCCACCTCGTGGATCTAGTGAGGTGAGCCCTTGAGCGACACCACATTCTTCACCCAGTCGGAGTGCAGGTTTGAGCAAGAGTCTGTTGCTGCTCCCTCGATCCGTGTCGTAGCGCCATATCAAATCTTCTACCTCACCGGGCAATGGCAGCCACCATCCCCATCACAGCTACAACAACCACAAGGCGTGTCACATCAACTGGGGCAGAATGCCAGCTAGCTAATGCACTCAAGAGCTGGCGGCGATGCAAGTGCGCGAAAAAATCAGCATCGATGGTCCAGGACGGCTTGTTCTGTGGGTCCCATGGCAGAAATCGGGGTCAAGAGACCAGTGTGGCTGTACACACCGGTGGCGAAGGCGATCAGAGTGGAGCAGGTGCCTAGATGCGTTGTCATGCTATACATGCTCTGATGTTGGTGCAGTGCCAGATCTGCAGGCATCGGACACAACTGAGAGAGAGCGAACCGTGCGCATGCGGAGCACCATTCACCATCCCAGCGTTGCTCCAAGTGTTCGTAGGTATGTCCAGACTTTCGATCTGGGCTACGCTGACTGGACATCCACATACCACACTGGCACAAGCAGTATCTCAGCTGCTGGATGCAGCAACCTAGCGCTTTTCCCTCCGCGTCCCGGTAACAAGACACACAGAAATGAATGTGAGACTCTCCTGCGATCTTATCCAGGCCCACCACACTCATCAATGTGTAGCCAAAGGATGATCCATATCCGAGTCAGCAAGCCCAGTGGCATATATTAGCAGCAAACACCAGTCTGTTTCTGGTGGTGTTTAAGGATGGAAAGGCTCAATCTTCAAAAGACGCTATCACCTCGAACAGTTTGCTACTGATATAAACGACTACAGATCACTTTCCGTCTGTCAAGGTATGGTGTGATATATGAGTTCTTCAGACAAGTGGCACAACCAAGAAGCAGCCCTTCAAGTTCGGCGTTCCTCCATGACCATATTGCTCTTCTGCCTTGCAGAGCTTGTCTGAGTCTGTTTTAGCGCCCCTACCCATCACGCTTTGCCTCCATTTCCTGTTCTGGCTCCTCGCAGCTCACCCCCTTAGGGTCCAGACAGAGTGCGCGATCCCGACTACCAGGTACACTCGCCTGCGAGGTGCTCCCACCTACCCTCGCAGCTCACCATGCCTGGCTACTGAGGGTTCCGTCTCGAGCTGGAGAGCACACCACCTGCACTCTCAGCACACCCACATGGAGCACCATCCAAAGAGACTCAGGATGTGTTAGTCAAGTATGTACTGATTGTTGACGACATAGGTATCAATGACATAGCATGGCAGGATCAGAAAGTAACGCACATATGGTATACCACTGGCACTGGTACTGGTGTGCTGACTCACTCGGGCTACTTCAACATTACAGTGAAAAGAAGTCAACAGCTCAAGCTGAATCCCGATCTATCTTCAAGTAAATGAGCCATTGTCAATGCAAGATATCGCAACAGCTGTTGACTGGCATAATATCGCCTCCTAATCTATAATGTAAACATGGTACAGTCGAACACTTTATAACCCACGTCTATGTTTCAAGTAGTAGCATTGGCTCGACAGGATCCCCTACCACCTCGTCACTCCCAACATCCCCAATGCAATACAACCTTCCCCGCCACCTTACTCCACTCCCAGCCCTTGTCCATGTCTGCATCACTACGCACCTCCTACATATCCCCAACGGATCTACAGACCAGTTATTGTATGTCGACACCAGATCCTTCAAATATGGCGTGCATCCCCATTCACACCGCCATGTTCAGCTCATCTACATGTCAGACAGAGACACATACTACATAGCACATAGCATGCCCTCGTACCACAGCCGGATTTGTTATCAGGCACACTTGAGTAGCAAAATCTCTGCGCCATCATGTGCCAGAGTCAAGTAGAAAGAGTGTGTTATCAATGAGACGGACGAGATTATCAGTTTGTAACAGAAGCAAGCATGTTAGTTCCTGTGAAGTGGTACTATCATTGCACCGGAGTTGCAAAAGGATGGGGTGTTGCAAAACTGTGTCTAGCTCGTGCAACACAGCACTCCTGACCCCAATTTGGTGGATATAAGATGAAATATGATAGATTAACACCCCTGTATTTTTTTTTCTGACAAAAGAGTGTGTGTTCGTTGACCGGCAGCTCATTTGTATCTTGTGGTCAGGCTTTTGCAACTTCAAGCGTCAGGGCAGCACACAAGCTTTGAACAAAAAATCCCCCAAAAATAATGTGGGTTCTCCACTATGTCTTCCAACTTCTGGTTAAGTTTCCGGAGTGGTCGTATTGCTGCAGCGCTGCATAGGAGCTGTAAAAATTCGCTCTGCTTTGAGCGTGACATTGTTGAGCATATGCAGCGGAGTTCCCCATTGAGTAAGCTACCACAGAAACGGCATCTCAGCAGGGCACGGCGGACTCAGGGATAACGACCAACTACTGACATGACAAGAGTTAGTTCTAATCCAATGATGTTTTACCCTTGCATGCTTGTATGCCCGAACCAGCTTCACGTGTTCATGTTTCGAAAACTTGGATATGCCTACTCCCCACCTTATCATTTCGTAGGACCTAATTCCAACTCGAGTGCATACTATGCATCATCATCCAGTACATCTCACCACTTCTATACCATGCAGTCTCGCAATCAGTAGATTACAATAATTTTCAAATCCGTAGTTCACAGCTGATCATGCTACACAGTTGCTTGCATGTTTCGAGTCGGTGCAACGCGAGTTCGGCTCGTCGGAGATTGATTTGATACGATGTCACAGTGTGACACCTAGCTCTTCCACAGGTGGGAAATTTTGCAACTCCCCATCCATTTCACCCTCCACACCGGCATCTCTCTGGCAACATCAGTATGTCATTTATGAGATTTATTTTCTTCTAGCATTTATCTTTACACATTACTCTATTAGCATGTGCATTTTCCCCCCTTACACTAACGACAAATGTTGAGATATCTACAGAGGGTGCTCAGATTTTGCAACTCCGGTGCAATGATAGTACAAGGAGCAATGGATGCAAGGATGGACAAATCCATTACTCATGCGTACTATCTCTGGCTGTGACTTCACTAAGCGCGTCATCTTCCTAAATCCAGTGCACACCAACATAAAAAAATGCGCGAGATACGGTATCCATTTCAATGCTCATATTGATGAGTGTATGTTGTGAGTCAGAAGTGGTCTAATGGGATCACGTACAACTGCTTCTGTCCATTTAGAAGGTGCAGAAACGGGTCAATGTGTATAATGCTGAACAGGCATCAATCACGAGCTCCTAGATGAACAAACAACAACACGATGATCAATAAGATTGCGATAAATGGCGAGACAATGAAGGGCAAGCAAAGGTGGACAGGACCTAGACCATACACCTAGGTATTTGCAGGGCTGTCGTACTCATCCTGATTGGTCAGACGTTGGACACTTCAGTTGCATCATTACATCTAAATTTCACAGAATTTAACAGTATATACTCGGAATCATATGATCTGATGTGTTCAAAAAGAAATGGCCCAGGACTGCCAAATAGCAGTCATGAATCCTATCCTGGGTAGTAAGGGAGTGTACGATATGTGCCATTTACACCAGACAACCAGTGGGCTGACTCGGAAGGTAATGGAAGCCTATAAGCTTACCTAGTTATCTATAACTAGCATATATATCGCTCGCGATACTGAATGCCAAGCGCTGAGCGCTTGGCATTCAGCATCGTTGCCTTTTGGTGTAATGGTTAGTAAGCGGCGGGCGGTCACATCTTCAAGTTACAGGTAGTTGCGAGGCGAGAATCGCCAAATCCTCCAGGGACCCACTGGTCGCCGACTTGCCGCTGGAGGGCTGGTAAAAGGTGTGAAACTTAGGAACTGAACGGCTGAAACGCGAATGATTTAGTCTCGTTCCCACCCGTTCGGAGCGTTGTGGCGGAGTTTGAATCGTGCTGAATGAAAAACGCTCGTTCTAGAGAGGTTTCTGCAGTGCAAATTGAAACCCAGCTGTCACCACTGACAGCCATCTCCAGCGCGTCTGGGTACGAGACTATAGCTAAGCTGTTCTGGAACTTATGCATTATGCTTTACGCTACGTGACACACTCAGGTTCATGGTTGTGCCTTGTTTCATCACTTGCATGTGCATCAAAATGTTGGTGTACCGATGATTCACACTTTCCCGGCGCCGGTATAGCACATATAAAACATTCCTTCGTTCACCCCTCACTAGTAGGCCCATCACTCCGTTTCCCAGCACCAGCTAATCTGAGCCTTCTTAGTGTCGGAGCTCTTATTTCTAAACCATGGACGTATTCCCTACAAACATTCCAGAATCATTCAACAAGATTCCACATGTCCCTTCTCTTTCTCCGTTCAACGCTGTCGCTGCCTGCACTGCGCTCTGGGCATTCCTCAAGTTGGTCCGCATGTCACGCAAGCAGGTCCGCACTACCAGACTCAGGGGTCCCATGAGTTCCAGCTTCATTTTCGGTGTTGGAAAGATGACCTTTGGGGTTGACGACCTAGCGTCTGTATATGAATCGTGGGCTAAGGAGTACGGAGCAGTGTTTGAAGTACCTTCCACGCTGGGGAGCCGTAGGATCGTTCTATGCGATCTCAAGGCTATCACCCACTTTCACGCCAAAGATACTTGGACATATGTCCGCACTCCCACAACGAGAGTGGACATTGAACGCGCGGTAGGTCAAAGGTTGAAAATGTTTTTCTTCCACGTTGAGGTTCTGATGCTCGACGCTATCATCATAGTTCGGCCGCGGTCTCTTTTGGGCGGATGGAGAAAGCCACAGAAGGTACGAACGGGATTCGCTATGACAAAGAGATACTGAGATGTTTTGCTAGGCAACGCAAGTCTTTGGCTCCTGCCTTTGGCGTTCCAGCGATTCGGGAGTTGACGTCGATATTCTATGATTCTGCGCACAAGGTACCTATTCAATTCCGTATCTATATGATTATCAATCTCACGAAACGCTATATTACGTTAGGCCAAGGGTGCCTGGAATGCTCTCATCGAATTGAGCGATGCAGATAGCACTGTCATCGAAGTACAAAACTGGTGAGCGACCCATCCGCTGATCGTGACCGACATGTTGCTGAACCCTTCTTTGTCAAGGATGAATTACATCTCGTAAACTTTGCATTTTACCATCTCTTCTATGGGTTAAATATGTGGTGACAGCCTCGATACTATCGGTCTCGCCGGTTTCTCGCACGACTTTGGAGCCCTTGATGGGAAATATGCCCCTGTGACACAGATCTTCGACAGCTTTAGCTCATCTCCCGCTTCAGCATTTAACATTGGCATTACCCTTTTGTCGCAGGTGTTACCGTTTCTTGTAAAGATACCTACGCGGCGCACGAAGATGATATCGAGGCTGAATGATGCAATGGAGGAAATTATGAATATTTTGTTAGCTAGGTCGAAGAAGGACTTGGATGTGGACTCGGTCCGCGAAAAAGAGAAATCTATAATTGGATTGCTGAGTACGTTCTCTGTTTCTGCAACAGGACGAGTCGTTCACATCTATAAAATAGTCAAGGGGGAGAATGTTGATTCTGAGTTTCACTTGTCGAAGGAAGAAGTGCTTGCGCAGGTGAACTGAATGTGGATGAATCTCGACGAATTCTTACATTTCGACATAGATGAAAGTTCTACTTCTCGCAGGTTACGAGACTACCTCCAGTGAGTTTCCGAGTCTGTCCGACGTCCACAGATTGGCCGTAACCATGCTCACACTAGTTAGCATGACGGTAATGTCATTCATGCAATTCAAATGTGAACGCTTACACCTTCGATTCCCAGTGGGCTCTGATTGAGCTGTCGCGCAATCCTGGCGTTCAGACCAAGCTGCGAAATGAACTTCTCGAACATGGTTCGGATCCGACGTACGATCAACTTGCCAACGGGCTTTTCTACCTGGATGCTGTCGTACACGAAATCCTCCGCATTCACCCGCCAATCCGCGAGACTGTTCGTGTAGTATGTCTAACGTTATACATATGTTTCGACCCTCATTCTGATCTTTATGATAATGGTTTGTAGGCAGGGGAAGACGACATCATTCCTCTCGCTGAACCCACTCGCACACGTTCTGGCGACTCGATCAACAGTCTGTCTGTTTCCAAAGGGACTATTGTCGTCATTCCAATGGCGACTATCAATCTTTCAGCTTTCATCTGGGGTGAGGACGCCAAGACGTTCAAACCCGACCGATGGCTGGAGGACGAACACGGTCATAATGGGATTCCGAGTAAGGCCCGAGAGATCCTGGGACACCGTCATTTACTCACGTTCGCGGACGGTCCGAGAACATGCATCGGGAAAACGTTTGCAATCACAGAGTTCAAGGTAAGTTGCCATTGTTTCTGTCGTTGAATACGAGTTCTGACTTCCATGTAGGCCGTGCTATCGGTGCTAGTAAAAAACTTTGTGTTCGAACTCCTCGATGGTCCAGATACGAAGATCGCGATGAGCATTGGGATTCTCCCGAGGCCGCGCGTCGCTAGTGAGGAAACATGCCGAGTGCCCCTTCGGGTGAGGCCGTATGTTGGATGAAGGTTCAAGACTGTTCAAATTTCTGTGCGCACACATTTGCTTTTGTTTTCGTTTTCTGAGACATTTCCATCCCAGACCATTGCTGATATTTTATTATTCTCTTCTCATTTTGTGTAGATGTCTATGAATGTAATCGGCACCACGTTCGTAACGTCGGTTTAGTCACAGATTCTGCCCTTGTGCCTACCCTGCTACGATCCACTTGCTGTCGTTTGAGACAACCAGGGATATAAAGACGCCTCCCTCGCCTTCTGGCTCAATCGTAACCATTTTTCACCGTGCTCCATCCCCACACTTGAACACATGCGACATGACCACTCATGATGCACTTACAGCGCATGCACGATCCAACTTCCGGTATGAATTTCGACTTGTTGATCTGAGGCAAGGTCCAAGTATTGAAATAATCGTGTCTTCTCAGTGTGCACCACTGATTATCGCCGAGGTAGGCATCAGTGTAATAGACTGAGGGACGAAAATATGTCCATCACTGACACGGAAATAACGCACGAGATCTGGTACTGTGACTTCATTCATACCTCTGTCCGTCTTGAAGGTGCGGAAATGGACCAGGACGCCGGCTCTACACACCATTATTAGGAACTGATTTCGGGTGTCTAAATCGATAAACAACGAAGCAAAAATGACAAGATTGTAATGAATGTGAGCCTGAGGGTATAGGGAAAAGAAAGGTGACGTTGGTCGCCGTTGAGATCGATGGGAACTCGGCCGGTGTACTGTATCGTTACCAAGTTCTGAACGACAGGGTGTTCTGCAGCAGTGGGTTTATATAGGCAGCCAGCTCTGCACATTTCTATAGAATGAACGAGGTCTGAGAACGGTCTGCACTTGGCTCACAGTAAGAATTCTCAACCAATATCGGGTTCAGTCGCACTAGAATTTGGCAGCATATTGCTTGCCCATAAGCATGGAACCTGATTCAATGGCTGGTAAGGGGGAGGGAGACAAGACAGCCGACGAATGGGAATTTGTTGACCTGTACGTGACCATCCAACGATGTGCACAAAAGTCCAAGACAGCGGTCGAGATCCAGATAGCGGGCTTTGACATCGGTGAATAAAAAATTATGCGTGGGGTAAACAATCCTGTCTAGGGATAGAGTATCTTCTCTCTATGCCAGCGAGCTGTCACATTCCGCGAGTATGGGCCGATGTAAGGCTGATACAGGCCATGTCTCAAGCATACCATGCTGATATCATTGTCTGTATTCGTTGGCCGAGCTTCTAGTCGCCTTCCCTCGGTTCGAGAAAGTGCACCCTGGCTTTTCTCGGATACAATCAGGTACTCCCATACCCTACTCGGTGTTAATGATGATCAATGCCACTGGATAAACGCTACTATACTATCTACAACTTGCGAACATTTCCCTTCTGCTTCGTCTACCGTTCGCAAATTAGTGGCATGTTAGTCCGAGTTCATGGGATTTTATTTGTGCTGGATCTGAGCTCGAGCCCGTCGAATCAAATGCTGGGATTTCTATCCAATTTCATTCTACTGAACCTGTCTTGCATCCTTCGGAAAGTACTCTCGTCGGACAGGTTGAGGTGATGGTAGATCTTTTTCTTTTCGCTGACTGTTCTTATGTTAACGAAAGAAATAACTAGGGCTTACAACCCTCGCATTCGTTGCTCAGTCTAGTGTCCTCATTTGACCTGCGAACCACATCCCTTCGAGATATGCGGTCCTGGGTCTACCGCGTCAGAGATGGAGTACTATCCCTCTGTCACACATCACCGGGAATCAGATCCATCTTCAAGAGGACGCTTCTGCTTTATTCGAGAAAATTCAGAGAAAGGGGCATGCTAAAGCTCCGGACCGGTCAGGAACACAACCGACAGAGTCCTTTGCAGAGCCTTCACGCCCCCTAAACTGGACGGTGCACTTTTCATTCATGGACCCGAGGCCAGTAAAATGGTACTAGTTGTCATCGAGAACCTGGCTGAGGCCACTACTGCCATGAATACCCTCAATCAGCGTCCTGGGCTTTGTTCCGACGGAGCCGTGATACCGGACTTTACTACTTCATCCTTGAGCCTGGAACAGAGTTCGTCCGCCAAATACTTGCCGAGCCAAAGGAGAAAGGCGCCCATAAAATGCAAAAGGGTACCGAAAACAAGAAGACTACCCCATCCTGTTCATTTCAACAGATGTGGCTCTGACGATATACCAAGGACAGTAAGTGACGTGTATCAACGACCTGACGTAGCATGCAATCAAGGATGGCGCCTGCGAAGGTAGCGTGTCTATTGGTGTGAGCTCTGCAGTTCGACGGTGATTTGGGACTGCAGCTCGAATTTTGTTTGGTAGTTAGAATGGGAGGGGGGGCGGGGGGTTCAGAACCGTGAACTAAGGTCAGGTTCATTCCAACGATATATATTATAGCCTTGCTGCGATTAGGTACGAATATAGACATGCACATTGAATAAACTATTCCGTACAAGTGTGGAGCAGAATACAAAGTGAAAAGTCATCGTTCTAGGACCCGAGAGCACAGATAGCATTACCAAACATTATCTACCAAAGTGAATGAAAGGAATCCAAGAACTGAACGGAGCCCCAGAGTCGCGAAGATGCTGAACAGCCCGGTGCAATGCTGCTGCCGCCTCCGTACTGTCAGGAATCCGGCCAGCATCTCGGAAGAGGTGCTCATACACGTCCCTCGCAACCTTCGGTCCGTCATTGTCCATCATCGACCACATCGTCCCAATCACACTACTATAACCGGCAAGAAGCATCCCAGCAGCAAGATGAATAGACTCCTCCGACAACATCTCGTCTCCTCGGGCAGTTTGACAGGCAGAAAGAAAAGCGAGTCCACCATTGGGGCGTGATAGCTGCATAATGTCAGATAGCTTCAAGCGATGTTGATTAGCGAGGCATAGCCCACTGTTGAGGGGTGCATGGGGGTCCTGTATTCCGTGACATGCAAAATGGACCCAGTCGGTGTTCTTCAACTTCTCCACGATGTCCTCGACAGTGCCATCAGAGTCCTGGAGGGTTACAAAAGGGGATTTTTCAGATAACTCTCTGATGGACTCAATCTCGTGCTTCACTGAATGAAGCGTACTAAGTCCATCTGTCGGTGGCTGAGGGATGGCAAGTAGGCGAAGTTTGGAGGAATGGTGATCGAAGGTGTGCTGAGGTGAGGATCCAAGTGAAGTCAAAGTGGGTAAATAGGAAGATATGACAAAGTCGGAAAGTTTAGTACCCAGTTCAGCTGTGTCATAAAGGCCGGCAGCATGTATGGGTAAAAAGGAAAAAGGACCAGTCGGACACCAGAAAATACGGGTCATTTTATCAGTCCCAGATGGTGGACTCTGAGAAGGAACAAATATCGAGTCGGAATAGATTGGCAGTGAGATTGTATGACAAGGACCCACCGAAAAGCCGAGCGCCCGAAGAATAGGTTCTGCGACAAAATACCAAAGGGCTTTCAGAATGAACTGGTACAACTCGTGCGGAGTCCATTCTTGGAATCGCTGTGGCTTCGTTTCCACAGGTCCTCCGAACCGTTCTGGGTCCGTTTTCGCAGTCTGGTCACCACTGCAACTGAAATCTTTATCCAACAGCAAATCGAGAAATGTTCTGGAGAAATCCATATCTTCGGAGGGGATGAGTTCGTAGAGGGCGTCTCGGGAGAAAACAAGGCAATGCCGCTCAAGCATCTTGCGGAGCATTCTTCGCATGAATTCCGCATGACAATGGCTAAATTGAGGTAGAGGAACATGGATAACAGTCTCCAATTCCCTCGTAACGATCAGTGCATCGCATCTTTCTTCGTTGGCTGTGAGGTAAACAACCGGCCCAGAGACTGCCAAGTCAGCAAGTTTCTTGATCGTCTTCGGGAGCAAGAATCGGTCGAAACCTGGCAAGGATCGTATCTGAAGCAGGAGATTCTCTCGTCTAAGGGCAAGATCATGATGTCTCTGGATGTCTTTCTCAAGCGATCGAGCGTCATCGACAGAAATGTTTATTGATGGTAAGAATGTGGAATTGTCTCGACTGCTAGCATGTTCCAGCTCCTGGGAAATTTGTCGAAATTGATGAGCAATAGAGGGATGTTCTTGAGCTAGATCATCAAGCGGAGTACGAAGCTGGAGGAACTGGGACCAGACAATGGAACGGCCTTGCTCGAGCCACTCGACGGCCATTTCGGGATGACCAACTTCAAGAGCGGCGGCAACTGATGTATGTGTGACATCAGCTGCTTCAACGAGTAGACGGTGACGCTCGGTGACTGGGAGGCCAAGCCACGCGAGCTGTGGAAGAAGATAGAGAGCAGAACGACATGCATCAAGGAGAGCAGTAGAATGTCCTTGTCGTTTTGCACAGGAAATCCAATCACGGGCTGCACGAAAGCGGGTGGAAGGATTGCCAGTGGAAGCACGACTAGCAAGTGAAAAATGATACAAAGCGGAAGAGAGATCAGAAGGATTACTAGAGTGCTCAAAGCGACTCAATAGTGAGTCCCCGAGGCTTGTCAACCAACCTGGCTTGTCTGGATGGCCGTCGGGCGACAGACAGAGAGCCTCCTCTTTGACTGAGATGGACCTGTTTAGATCCATAAAGTCTCCGAGACGCTCAAAGCGATGAGATAACGAGTTCCCGAGGTTGTTCAAGGAAGCTGACTTGTGTAGATGGCCGTCGGATGTCAAACAGACAGCCTTCTCAATCATTGAGATGGATCTGTTTAGATCCACGAGGTCCCCGAGACGCTCAAAGTGATGAGATAACGAAATCCCGAGGTGGTTCAAGTAACCTGGCTTGTCTGGATGGCCATCGGGTGTCAAACAGACAGCCTCCTCAAACAGTGAGATCGACCTATTGAGATCTATGAGGTCCCCGAAACGCTCAAAGCGACGAATTAATGAGTTCCCAAGGTTGCTCATCCAAGCTGGCTTGTCTGGATGACCGTCAGGCGTCAGACTGACAGCCTCCTCAAACATTGAGATCGACCTATTTATATCCGCGAAGTCTCCAAGACGCTCAAAGCGACGAAACAATGAGCTCCCAAGGTTGTTCAACCAAGCTGACCTGTCTGGATGACCGTCAGGTGTCAGACAGACAGCCTCCTCAAACATTGAGATGGACTTGTTTAGATCTGCGAGGTTCCCGAGACACTCAAAGTGACGAAATAAGGAGTTCCCTAGGTTGTTCAACCAACCTGACTTGTCTGGATGGCTGTCGGGTGTCAGAGAGACAGCCTCCTCTTTGATTGAAATAGACCTATTGAGATCCGCGAGGTCCCCGAGACACTTGAAGCGATTCAATAACGAGTTCCCAAGGTTGCTCAACCGACCTGGCTTGTCTGGGTGGCCACCGGATGTCAGACAGACAGCCTCCTCAATCATGGAAATGGACCTATTTAGATCTGCGAGGTCCCCGAGACGCTTAAAGCGAAGAAATAATGTCCTTCCGAGGTTGTTTAAGCGACCTGGCTTGTCTGGATGGCCGTCTGGTGTCAGAGAGACAGCGTCCGCCTCAGTTAAGATGGAACTGTTTAGGTCCGCGAGGTCCCCGAAACGCTCAAAGCGACAAGATAACGAGCTCCCGAGGTTGTTCAAGTAAACTGGCTTGTCTGGGTGACCATCGGGTGTCAAACAGACAGCCTCCTCAAACATTGAGATCGACCTGTTTAGATTTGCAAGGTCTCCGACACGCCCAAAGCGACTCAATAATGAGTTCCCGAGGTTGTTCAAGCAAGCTGACTTGTGTGGATGGCCATCGGATGCCAGATAGACAGCCTGCTCAAACAGTGAGATCGACCTGTTTAGATCTGCGAGGTCCCCTAGATGCTCAAAACGACGAAATAATGAGTTCCCGAGGTTATTCAACCGACCTGGCTTGTGTTGATGGCCATCGGATGTCAAACAGACAGCCTCCTCAAACATTGAGATGGACTTGATTAGATCCGCGAGGTCCCCGAGACGCTCAAAGTGACTCAATAATGAGTTCCCGAGGTTGCTTAACCGACCCGGCTTATCTGGATGGTCGTCGGGTGTCAGACAGACAGCCTTCTCAATCATTGAGATCGACCTGTTTAGATCCACGAGATCCCCGAGATGCTCAAAGCGAAGAGATAAGGAGCTCCCGAGGTTGTTCAAGCAACTTGGCTTGTTTGGATGACCCTCGGATGTCTGACAGACTGCCTTTTCAAACATTGAGATCGACCTGTTTAGATCCGCAAGGTCTCCAAGACGCTCAAAGCGACCCAATAATGAGCTCCCGAGGCTGTTCAATCGACCTGGCT
>JBBPMT010000309.1:0-18602 GCA_038090455.1 Garcileccinum viscosum
CAACATGCATCAAGAAATGATTATGTCATTCCACGATCATCCCCTTTTTGGACATAAAGGTGCGGAAAAAACCAGAGAATTCATATCGCATTATTATAGCTGGCCTGGAGCCAAAAACAATATAGAAACATATTGCAAATCTTGCAACTGATGTGCATGCATGAAATCCACCAACAAAGCATCTACTGGTAAACTCCAACTGCTAGAAACTGTGGAAGGATCTTGGAAGTTGGTATCTGCCGATTTCATTATAGGATTACCCAAAAGTCATGGATTTGATAGTATTCTCATGGTAGTCAACTGATTTTCAAAAGAAATCGTCTTCATACCCATGAAGAAGACAGTTACGGTGAAAGAAATAGCCAAACTATATAAAGATTATGTATAGTGCCATCATAGCTTACCCGATAGCTTGGTCAGCGACCGAGGACCCCAGTTTGCATCTCAAATGATGATGGACTTATTAAAGTTATTACAAATCTGAAAGCAACCCAAAGCCGCAGAGGACTAGGTCACCTCAATAATAACAAACTATGAGAGGGAGCGAGTATAGGCTAGGGGAATCTAACCAGAACAGACTGAAGTCTGCTGGTCATTGTATTGCAGGTATATATACTGTTACATGATGCGCACAGACCACTGTAGGGCCAGTACTATTACAATAAGTACTTACTAATGTATGCTATATATGGCTATATGCTTCTCACAAGTGTGGGAGTATTCCCATAAACAAGGTTAGCGTATGTGAGTCTAGACTATGATGTCATTGATAAGAGATAAGGTCACGTGATGTCACATGACTAATCATGTGACAAATATCAAGTCACATAATCAAGAAAGTGAAGAAAAATAAAATAGAAAAAGTTAGGTTACGGAGGAGAGTTGTAACATTACCCCCCTTCTATGAGTGAGATTCCAAATCACCTATGTTTCAGTTGTGGAGCCCGATGTGAAGTTTTCTATTTTGGTTGTGAACAACAAGTCAAACAGCTCATGGGCCATTTTCAACTTGCGCGGCGCTGCAGGATTTAATCTATGAAAGTCCGCGATTGCTTTGCTCGCTGACCTTTTAAGGTTGCTTGCTGATTCCCAAGTATGATTGGATTCATCGTATCCTTTCCAATGCACCAGGTATTGGAAGCCACAACCTATAGGGTGGGAGTCGACTATTTTCTCCACTTTGAATTCTTCATTTCCTTCGTCATCAACGGATACTGGTCTGGGACGTTGGATAGGTTGTCCTTCGAGTGGTTCTATGTAAGGTTTAATGCGTGATACATTTATGACATCATGTGCATAGTTCGATTTTGGAAACAGGAGTCTGATGGCATTGTTATACACATCGATGACCTGATAAGATCCTATCCATTGTTCTGTTAACTTTTTCGAAGGTTGCTCTGTGAGTTCGAGGCGTTCTGTTGATAACAATATGAGATTGCCTGGTTTGTAGTCTGGTGTGTGGAAGCAATGTTTGTCAGCTTGCTGACTCATCCTATGATGGGTACATTCCAGATTCTCTTTAGCTAATTGCAAGTTGGTTTTCATCTGGTCAGCAAATTCTTTAGCAGCCGGTGCTTTGACTATGGTGGCTTCAAAGCTAATATGAGGTGTGAAGCTCTTGGTGAGCTGGAATGGGGCAAAACCGGTTGCCAATGATTTGGTATTGTTTATGTTGAACTGAGCAAGGGCTAGCCATTCGACCCATTTATCTTGTTTTTCTGCGATGTATAGGCAGAGGTATTGGTTAAGTTCTCTGTTCACATGCTCGGTTTGTCCATCCATTTGCAGGTGATATGCCATTGACATCTTCTTTTCTATAGATAGGAGTTTCAATAAGTCCATCATTGTTTGTGATGTGAACTGGAGTCCTTGGTCGCTGACCAAGCTATCGGGTAAACCATAATGGCACCATACATAGTTTCTATATAGTTTGGCGGTTTCTTTAGCTGTAACTGTTTTCTTCATAGGTATAAAGACAACTTCTTTAGAGAATCTGTCAACTACCACAAGGATACTATCAAATCCATGACTTTTGGGTAATCCTGTGATGAAATCAGCTGATACCGACTTCCAAGGTTCTTCCGTGACTTCTAATGGTTGGAGTTTGCCAGTAGGTGCTTTGTTGGTTGGTTTTATGCAGGCACACCAGTCACAGGATTTACAATATGTTGCTATGTCGTTTTTGGCTCCTGGCCAACTATAATAATGTGATATGAATTCTGAGGTCTTTTCAGCACCTTTGTGTCTGAAGAAAGGATGGTCGTGAAACATGATTATCACAGTTCTTCAAAGTTTGGTAGGAACCCATATCTTGTTGTTGTAATACCATATCCCGTCATGATCTTCAGATCCGTCAGGGTTGCTATATTTGGTCTGTTTCTCTTTTATCTTGTCGAAGAGGGCTGTATCAAGCATCACATGCATACAATGATTGGGGATTACAACTTGGTTCTTATTGTCGTTTTCAATTCTGATCATGTGATCCTCTTGCCTGGAGAATGCGTCTGCTTTTCCCATGAAGGTACCTGGTTTGTTTACCAGTACATAGTTGAAGCAAGATAAATACATTGCCCATTGAGCTTGGCATCTATTAAGATCTTGCGCTTTCATGAACCATTATAGATTTTTATGGTCAGTCCATATCTCAAACTGGTGACATGCGCCTTCTAGGTGATGTCTCCATTGTTCTAGTGCGAGTATGATGGCAAGCATCTCTTTGTCAGCTATGGTATAATTGTGCTGCTCGGGGGTCATGCTATGTGACATGTACGATATGGGCTGCTATTTATCATCTATTTTAGTTGAAAGTACTGTGCCTATGGCAAAATCTGAGGCATTGCATTTGACTCTATATGGGGTTGTGTCATCTAGGTATGCTAGTACCGGAGCCGTAATGAAGGCGTTTTTAAGCATCTCAAATGCTGTTTGTTGGTCTTTTCCCCAGATCCATGAAGTGGAAGCTATCAAGGAACTAAAGAAATAGGATTAAGAATGGATATGTGCTGGTATACGTGCCTAGGGGTTCCACTTGTAGATTAGACCCTACAGACACCTCTTGCTATCGGTGAAATACTTGAAGATAAGATGAAGAACTCTTGAAGAGTCGCAGACAGTAAGATCGCTAGAAAAGCTGTATAGGCAATTAGGAGGTGAACCGAATATAACAAAACTGGGGTCTTGCTATCGGTGATTGCACTCTATATATACTACTGGTACAAGTGCACGGACCATGCCTTAAGGGCAGGTACTTGCTATCTATGGCCATGATGTAAGTAGTCCATGAGGTAGATAGGCACTATAGATAAAGGCCATGAGGTAAACAACGTGGTGTGGCAGAATGGAAGCCAGGGACCATGAGAACAATGAAAGAGGGCCATGTACCATAAGGTGTAGCAGATCTATAGATGGATGAAAGTAAGATCGAGATGCAATCAAGATCTATCAAGATACAAGATGCTATTGCCAATGAGATCCATAGCCAAGGAAGATGTGAAAGGCTAGGATCAGGAACTCTATAATAATGTCAATAGATACAAACAAAGGAACTCGCACCATAGATGTTACATGATGACCAGCATCTAGCTGTTATGTGACTGAGGAGAAGCGCTGGGATAAGCATGCAGCTATTGAGGAAAGGGGCAAGTCTTGAAATGGAACCCTAGACTAGGGGCAGAGTTAGGTTACGATGATGTTTGCAACAATCCAGGGTTGATCTTTCTTAGTTAGGTCATGTAGGAGTTATGCGATAAGACTATAGTTGGCGATAAAATGGTGATAGAAGTTGGCTAAACCAAGAAAGCTTTTTACACCCTTTAATGTGGTCAGAACTGGCCAATCTTGCACTCCTTTTACTTTTTTGTGGTTCATAGATATGCCGGCTTCAGAGACATCCATGCCTAGCATGTCGACTTTGGTAACTCCAAAGAAGCACTTTTTGGATTTAACAAACAAATCGTTGTTCTGGAGTTTTTCTAAAACTCTACATACTAATTTGATATGTTTTTGTCTATCATTATCTTTTGAGAAGATCAAGAGGTCGTCTAGATAAATAATGATCGTATCATCCATATCAGAGAAGATCTCATTCATCATCTGTTGGAATGTAGCCGGGCTATTACATATGCCAAAGTACATTACAAGGGGTTCATAAGCCCTGAGGTGACATATGAAAGCGCCTTTCCATTCATCGCCTTCTTTGATTCAGACATTATTATATTCCCATTGGAGATCCATTTTGGTAAAGAGTTTGGCTCCTTTTAGTTTATCTATGATTTGGGATATTAAAGGTAACGGGTAGTTGTTCTTCACTTTCCTTTGTTTAGATACCGATAATCCATAACCATTCATTTCTTTCCATCCTTTTTAAGAATGAAGAAGATGGGCGAGGTTTGCAGCAATTTCAAGGGGCAGATGTACTCTTTACTGAGCTGGTCGTTGACAAAGGCTTTTACTTCATCTTGCTCCTGGGGGCTTAGTTTGATCAGATGCCCCTTCTTTGGCACGAAATCGGGTTTTAGATCTACGGCATGATCCCATGGTTTTCTCTCAGGCATTTGCTCACTTGCTTTTTTAGAGAATATATCCAAATAGTCATGGTATTCTGCCAGTACAAGTTTGGCAGCTTCTGCAGCATCTGGTATATCTATTTGATCTATTTTGTGGCTATGGTATGTGTAAGCGACTTCATGCACTTCAGCTTGTATTCTAGAGATATTTTTAAGTGCTATGCAGCTAGGCAGGCATTTATCCATAGTGACTGTTCCTGCAATCCAATCTATTGTAGGATTATGGTTGCGTAGCCATGTGTATCTGAGAATTAACTGATTCTTTCCCAGATTTGTGATGTTTGCATTGACCCTTTCACGGTGTCCCTGGTAATCTATAATGAGCAAGGCAGTGTAGGCAATGCCACCTGCAGAGTTTATTGATCCATCTACGTTGTAGACTAGTATCACCATATTGAGAGGTTGCATCAGGATTCTTTGTTCCTTTGCCCATGTCTGGTCAATAAATATTCTGGTGGCACTGCTGTCCAGCAAGGCTTGGCACTCTGTTTTTGTTGTTTTTGTAATTATATCAATTTTTACAAATAGCTTGCGGAGGGGTTTAAGAGTTCTCACACATTTCTCCGTTAGGTTCGAAGACAAGCTATTTTTATTTTTTGTGTAAGCAGAATTAAGTATCACTTCCTGGTGACCACACTCCTTATCGGAGTTCACCACTTCGGTTATGTTATCTGGTAGGCTACCACATTGAGATGATGGAGATGAAAAAGAAGAAGGACTATCTAGATTACATTCAATATCTAAGTCTAAGAAGCTATTCGAAGTATGTAAAAGAAACAGGTGAGCACTATTTTGGCATTGCATCCTCGATCGAGATGGAATTAAATTGAAAAAGGAACTATCGGTAGAAGAAATGAAATTAGGGTCTGTATGAGTCAAACTATTACCTGATGTAGTTGACTCTACTCTTTTCCCTGATGTGCCTTGACATCTTTGAAGTATGCTCAGGCGGCGTCAAAGTCCATGCCGTGGATGGCGGCTTGCCAGTTTGATTGCCCAGCTGGTCTGGGGTTGGAAAGTGTTGCGAGGGGCAGGGGTACGGCATGTTGATTTGTTAGAGCAGTTCCTTTTGTGGCACACACTTTTTTCGATTTAAATTGTAAGCACTCTTTGTGATGCCCACCTCATTGGAATTTACATTTGGCACATGCCATACTCTTGGCTTTACAATCTCTTGCCAAGTGGCCTTCTTTGCCACAGTTGTAGCAGCCTCGGGTGGACTGGCTGATGTCCTCCCAATTGTTGGATGTTGTGCGATCGATCTCCATTGCATTAGGGTCTTACCTTGATTGGTTTGCTTGGAAGTGAGATCCAAATGATTCAATTGCATTGGAATATTTTTGGACCATGCTAATAAAAATGTGGAGGCCAGCGGGCCTTTCTTCTTGCATAAACATGTGGCATACAGTGTCTTGGTGGATGGACTGTTTGAGAAGCATTACACCTGTGCTTTCTTCGACTTGAGCCTGGTCGAAGAGAGCAAGCCACTGGGTGAGGAAAACTTGTGTCCTCTCGTTGTGTCCTTGCTTTCAACCTATGAGTTGCCTAGTGGCGATTTCCTTTTCGTTCCCTATCCGGAAATGGTCGTTCAGCAATTTCTCAATCTGAGCCAGTGACAGCCAGGGTACATTATTGTCACGTCTCTTTTTGATCTCCATTCTTGCCCATGCGCCTGCACCGTTCTTGTCCTTATCTCTGCTCTTGACTTCAATCCCTGAGAAAACGGCTGGGTTCTAGTCCTTTTGGCCTCCAAGGCATTGCTCTTCAAATATTGACAAGTTGGTTTCTTGGAAGACCAGCATCTTGGTCCACCACTCATCAAATTTGTTGTAGCTGCTGTCGAACAGCCCTGGGTCCTTAACTACTTCTGCTCTTTTTGACTTTGGCTTGTCAGAACTATTTGCGCTTGGGTGATCATCGTCTTGTTCCTTGCACTCTTGGTCCAATCAGGCCTCGAGGTCTTGGTTTCGCTGCTCGGCTGCTGTCAATCGATCCATTGTTTGCTGCAGCAACTCACTCAATGATGTGAGTTGATTGGCGAGTCAGTGCCTGCTGCTTGTTGAGGAGCCGAGGTGACGGCTGCTCATGGTGGGAGTCATCATGTCCACATCCAGAGGATCCGGCAGATTGTATAGATCGGATATTGTAATTGAATTCGATGTGGGATTGGTATAGATCTAAGGTGTTGTTGATGAGAACAGGCGCTTTATTGAGGCAATGTTCCAAAAATTTGTTTTGAAGCCAGAGAGGGAAATTAGGAGTAAATTCAAGGGCGTATGGGATATCCCAAACTATTACGTCATTGGGGTCGAAGTCTTCATCGATAGGGAGGTGTTTGGAGATGTCGTTAGAGATGGTGATGTAGTTTTTGTTTTTCAATGCATGCCAGTCATCACTATATAAGTTACTAAAGTCCATACAATTGCTATAAAATCAAAACACCTATGTGTCACAGTTGCACAGTAACTCTGCGAGTGTCAGGGGCAGGAGAGGGACTGGGTTCTGCCTGGCTATGGCTAACGTTTTAGTATGCTGAGACTGCAAATCTTAGACATGTAGAGATCGTGATGCATGTGTTTGCATGGTTTCCTTCTGCTGTCCTGACCCAATATGGACTAAGGGATTGATCTGTATTTTTCAGTGACTGGAAGGGTCCTCTCAAATGAGATCTACTCCAGTAAAGCAAACTGAAGCTACACCAGACGAGTGTATGAATGTAGTGGAAAGAAGGTCACAGTCCTTCTGTGGTCATGGTACAACTGCCTGCTATCCAGGAAGAGCCTTAACTCTGGCTATTGAGTGTGAATGAGACTATCCCTTAATGCTGGGAGCCGTGTATGACAAGGTGAGAGTAGAAAAGGTGGAGGCACGTAATGGTGCTGGTGAGGTGAGGTAGTGGAAAGGGAGTCTGTTCTTATGAAAGCAACCCAAAGCCGCAGAGGACTAGGTCACCTCAATAATAACAAACTATGAGAGGGAGCAAGTATAGGCTAGGGGAATCTAACCAGAATAGACTAAAGTCTGCTGGTCATTGTATTGCAGATATATATACTGTTACATGATGCACATGGACCACTGTAGGGCTGGTACTATTATGATAAGTACTTACTAATGTATGCTATATATGGCTATATGCTTTTCATGAGTGTGGGAGTATTTCCATAAACGAGGTTAGCATGTGTGAGTCTAGACTATGATGTCATTGATAAGAGATAAGGTCACATGATGTCACATGACTGATCATGTGATGAATATCAAGTCACGTGATCGAGAAAGTGAAGAAAAATAAAATAGAAAAAGTTAGGTTACGGAGGAGAGTCATAACAAAATCGAGAAAAAGATGTCAATGGCATATCACCTGCAAATGGATGGACAAACTGAACATGTGAACAGAGAACTCAATCAATACCTCCACCTATATGTCGCCGAAAAACAAGATCAATGGGCCGAATAGCTAGCCCTCACCCAGTTTAATATTAACAACACGAAATCATCAGCAGTTTTGCACCCTTCCAGCTCACCAAAACTTCACCCCTCGCATTGGCTTTGAAGCTGCCATTGTCAAAGCACTGGCTGCTAAAGAATTCACCAACCAGATGAAAACCAATCTGCAACTTGCTAAAGAGAATCTGGAATGCACACATCATAGGATGAGTCAGCAAGCTGACAAACATTGCTGCCATGCACCGGATTACAAACTGGGCGATCTCATATTATAATCAACAGAACATCTCGATCTTGCAGAGCAACCATTGAAGAAGTTAACAGAATGATGGATAGGACCATACCAGGTCATAGACATGTACATCAATGCCATCAAATTATTGTTCCCCAAATCGAACTGTGCACATGATGTTGTAAATGTCTCACTTGTTAAACCATATATAAAACCACTCAAAGAACAACCCATCCAATGTCCCGAACCGGTATCTGTTGATGACAAAGGAAATGAAGAATTCGAAGTGGACTACATAGTCAATTCTTGCCCCATTGGTCATGGATTCCAATATCTGGTACATTGGAAAGGTTACGATGATTCAAATCATATTTGGGAATCTGCAAGCAACCTTAAAAGGTTGGCTAGCAAAGCAATCGCAGACTTTCATCAACTACACCCAGCAGCCCTGCAAAAGCTTAAAATGGCCTATGCACTATTTGACTCCCTCTTTACAACAAAAATAGAAAACTTCACATCGGATTCCACCACAGAACCATAAAGTGATCTGGAATCTTGCTCATAGAAGGAAGGTAATGTTATGACTCTTGTTACGAACGCTATCAGTTAGTGAGGATCAAGAAAGGGAATGCAGCAGACGGCTGCCTATTCATCCGTAAGCCGGGTTTGGAGGTACCGGCGCCTTGTCGGAGAACTATCGAAGACTCGAAGATAAAAGATGAGACTCGCTTGTGAGCTCGTAAGACTACTATACCGGTGGTCGCCGTTGTAGGCGACGGAGAATGGGGCGGTCGACTAGGATCCCGTATAGAGACTAGGGACAAGGCCGAGTAGAACAAGACTGGGGAGTCGAGTTCTATCGGTGCTATATTATATACTACTAATATAGGTGCATGGACCACGAAGTAAGGGCCGGCACATACTATAAATGGATATATAAAACCATGAGGTAACAACGAGGTGTGGCAGCACGAGGCCAGGAACCGTGAGAAGATGAAAGATGGCCACATACCATGAGGTGTGGCAGATCTATAGATATATGAAAGAATGTGAGATACGATCGGGATCTATCAAGATATGAGATCAATCACCGATGAGATCTGTAGGCTGGAAAGATTTGAAGGCCGAGGATTAGGAACTCTATAAAAGTGTCAATAGATACAAATAGTCCAATAGGGAAGTCATGTGATGACCAGCGTCTAGCTGTCATGTAACCAAGGAGAAGCGCTGGGATAAGCGCGTGGCTATATGAGAAAGGGGGAAGACCATATGGGGAATCCTAGATTAGGGGCAAAGTTAGGTCACGATGATGTTTGCAACAACTCTCCTCTGGAACCTAACTTTTTCTATTTTATTTCTTCCATTTTCTTGATCACGTGACTTGATATTCGTTACATGATCAGTCATGTGACATCATGTAACCTTATCACTTATCTATGACATCATAGCCTAGACTCACATGTGTTAACCTCATTTATGGGAATACTCCCACGCTCATGAGAACCATATAGCCATATATAGCATACATTAGTAAGTACTTATTGTAATAGTACTGGCTCTCATGTAGTCCATGCGCACTTGTCAGTAGTATATAACCTTGAATGCAATGACCAGCAGACCTCAGTCTGTTCTGGTTAGATTCCCACTAGCCTATACAGTTTCTCCCTTATAGTTTGTGATTATCGAGGTGACCTAGTCGTCAAGCTACTGGTTGCTTTCAGGTACTGGTATCTTACACAAACTATTGGTGATCTTGAAGGTAGAAGTATGATTCGCTTGATGAGTCTGAGAGATCTATTATCTGGCAGTCAACTTGGGTTGTTGATGGCCAAGAATGAAGAATGGTGGTGGCCCTAGAGTATCCTATAGGAGACTAGATGCAAGACTGAGTAGAACAAGACTGGGGAGTCGAGTTCTATCAGTGCTATATTATATACTATCAAATACAATACATGGACCATGCTTTAAGGGCAGGTATTTGCTATTTATGGCTATAGTAAGTAGTCCATGAGGTAGACATATGCTATAGTTAAAGCCATAAAGCAATAAATGTGGTGTGGCAGAATGAAAGATGCTAGGGACTGTGAGAACAATAAAAGATGGCCACATACCATAAGGTGTGGCAGATCTATAGATAGGTAAAATGAAGATCTGTGGCAGAGATCCAAGATCTATCAAGATACAACAGAGATCCAAATTGGAAGATGTCCATGGTGATGAAAGGGAAAGCTGGGTATCTATAATAATGTTAATAGATATCAATAGACTATAGTGTATGTGACTATGAGCATCTATGGGCTATGTCAGGTGACTGATAGGATAAAGGGAATACATGCATGGATAAAGGAAATAGGGGAGCAAGCCTGATGCAGAACCCTAAACTAGGGTTTAGCTAGGTGATAATGATATTCATCACACAATGTGTGAATCAAGGAAGGCAATGAGTGGAAAGGAGTCTTTGTATGTCACCTTGGGGCTTACAAACCCCTTGTTATATATTTCAGAATGTGCAATTGTCTAGCCACATTCCAGCAAATGATAAACAAGATCTTTGCCAACATGAATAATTATATCATCATTTACCTCAATGATTTGCTTATCTTCTCAAAGCACAATGATATGAAAAAACACCAAGAAGTTGTCTGAAAGATTCTCAAGCACTTGTATGATAACAACCTCTTCATGAAATCCAAAAAGTGCTTCTTTGGAATTAAGCAGGTCAATATGCTGGGCATGGACATATCAGAACATGGTGTCTCAATAAACCATGAAAAAGTCAAAGGCATACAAGATTGGCCAGTCCCCACCACCCTCAAGGGTGTCTACAGTTTTCTCAGACTTGCCAACTTCTATCGCCACTTCATAGACAATTTTAGTCTTATTGCTCAACCTCTTCATGATCTAACCAAGAAAGATCAACTCTGGATCTGGGGAGAAGCTCAATAGAATGCATGCATTTAACATGCTTAAGTGAAAATTCATATCAGCACCAGTACTGGCATACCTGGATGATACAACCTCATATAGGGTCAAATGTAACGCCTTGGACTTTGCAGTCAGCGCAGTCCTATTAACAAAAATAGATGACAAATGGCACCCTGTATTATATATGTCCCATTCAATGACCCCCAAATAGTGCAATTATACCATAGCTGATAAAGAAATACTGGCCATTATCTTAGCACTCAAACAATGGAGACATCATCTCAAAGGTGCCAGATACCAATTCAAAATATGGACAGATCACAAAAACCTGCAATACTTCATGAAATCGCAGGACCTCAATAGGCATCAAGCCCAATGGGCACAATACCTATCTCACTTTGATTATGTCTTGGTTAATAAACCAGGAACCTCCATGGGGAAAGCTGATGCCCTCTCTAGACAAGAAGATTACATGCTCAGCATCAAGAATGACAACAAAAACATAATAGTTATCCCATTGGAATGTGCACGATCTCTTAAGGAGATCTCCTTATTTGACAGAATCAAAAAGCACACTCAGGATTAAAAGCCCTTGACAGGACAATCCTCCATGAAGGATTATGGCACTACCAAGATAAGATCTGGGTGTCCACAGACCTTAGAAGGGGGATAATTACCCAATTCCATGACTACCCCTTCTTTGGACATAAAGGAGCTGAAAAGACACTCAACTTTGTCTGCTGCTACTATAGTTGGCCAGGAGCCAAACAAGACATCATCAACTACTATAAGTTGTGTGACAAGTGTGCATACATGAAACCATGAAACTAACTGCCAGCTGGTTTATCCTAACCACTTCCCATTGCAGAGCAACCCTGGAGTTCTATTTCCGCAGATTTCATCACAAGACTTCCAAATAGCAAAGGCTTCAATACCATCCTCATTATAGTAGATTGCTTCTCTAAAGAAGTTGTTCTAATTTCCACACACAAAATGATCATGGCTAAAGGCATAGCCAACCTTTATAGAGATCATATGTGGAAAAACCACAGCTTACCAGATAGCTTGGTTATGTTGCAAACTCTGTCATGACCTACCTAAACCCTAGTCTAGAGTTCCCAATCTGGCTTTCCCCCTTTCTTTGATTGCTGCCTGCATTAGTGTCCGTGAGTATCTTATTGGGTCATGTGACTATAGACGCTAGTCATCACATGGTCTATCGTTTATTCTCTGTTTATATCTATTGACACTTTTATAAATGCTTGGCTTTTCACCCTTCATCGCCGATGTGATCTCTTGATTCAGATCTCTGTTGTATCTTGATAGATCTCAGATCTTGTTCCCTCAATCTTCTCTTCATTTATCTATAGATCTGCCACCTCCTTATGGTACATGGCCCTCTTTCATATTTCTCATGGTCCCTGGCTTCCATTCTGCCACACCACATTTATTACCTCATGGTCTTTATCTATAGCACGTGTCTACCTTATGGACTTCCTCGTATAGCCATAGATAGCAGGTACCAGCCCTTAAGGCATGGTCCATGCACTGTACTTGATAGTATTTAATACAGAGCCTTGAAGTCCTAGACCCCTAGTCTAGTTCTTCTTGGCAATTGACCTCATAGTCTCATCTGAGTTTCATAGAATGGGATTTCTATTCATTCCTCATTCTGAGTACTTCTTTTGATAGTCTGGTCAGTTGTAGAGGTTAGTCAAACCCTCTAAAGCAGATGTTCCCAGCCTCCATTACTTGGCCACAAACCCCAATCTAGGGTTATCCTCGATAGCTCCCTGCAACGTCATTTTCAGGTTAATGAATGAGGACCTCAATTCACATCACAAATGATGATGAACCTCCTTAAATTATTAAAAATTGAGAAAAAGATGTTGTTGGCATATCATTCTCAAACTAATGGACAAACTGAACAGGTCAACTGGAAGTTGAACCAATATCTACGCTTTTATATAGCAGAAAAACAAGGTCAATGGGCAAATTGGCTTGCCATTGCCTAGTTTAACTTTAACAATACCAAATCGATGGCTACTAGTTTTAGCCTATTCCAAGTTACCCATGCATAAGCACCCTGCCTCAGGGTTGAAACCCTTATAGTCAAAGCACTGGTAGCTAAAGAATTTGCTGAAGAAATAGAGAAAACCCACACAACCATAGCCCTAAACCTGGAAAAGGCACAAAAGCAAATGAGTCAGCAGGCTGACAAATATAGAAGATCTGCCCTTGATTATAAGATTGGCAATCTCGTGCTTCTCTTAACTGTTGCAAACATTGTTGTAACCTAACTCTGCCCCTAGTCTAGGGTTCCATTTCAAGTCTTGTCCCTTTTCTCATAGCCGCGTGCTTATCCCAGCGCTTCTCCTCAGTCACATGACAGCTAGATGCTGGTCATCATGTGACATACTATTGTGGTGAGTCTATTTATTATTGTTTACCTTTTTATAGACATCCGGCCTCTTTACCTTTCATTGGCTGACATATCTCCTGATCCTGATCTCTTTGTATCTTGATAGATCATAGATCCCGATGGATCTTCTATTCATTTATCTATAGATCTGCCACACTCGCATCTACCTCATGGTACATGGCACTATTTCATACTTCTCACAGTCTCTGGCATCTCTTCCATTCTGCCACACCACGTTGTTGCATCATGCCTTTATCTATCTCCTTGTAGTATGTGCCAGCCCTCATGTCATGGTCTGTGCACATTGTAGCATAGTATATATAGTATGGAATCACCGATAACAAGACCCCAGTCTTGTTATATTCAGTTTATCCCCTACTTGCCTATATGGCCCTTGTACTGGTTTAACCATCTGTGACTCATCAAGAGCTTATCCACTTTATCTTTGAGTCTTCACCGATAGTTGAGATATCTGTAGGTTGTAACTCTACAAGTGGAATCCTAGGTGCATAACCATAGTCATGCACTCCTTAACCCTATTTCCTTGATCCTCGATAGCTTCTGCTTCATTAACTGAACACCTCACACTCTCAGACTGACCCGCAAAGAAGCTTACAGAACAATAGATAGGACTCTACCAGGTCATAGATATGTATACAAATGCCATCAAACTATTATTTCCCAAATCCAATAGGGCCCACAACATAGTTAATGTCTCACATGTCAAGCCATATATAGAACCTCTGGAAAGACAACCCATAGCCTATCCCAGACTGGTTTTCGTAAACAACAAAGGTAATAATGAGTATGAAGTGGAGTACATTATTGATAGTAGACCCATAGGCCAAGGATTTCAATACCTCGTGTACTAGAAAGGTTATGATGAAAGTGATCATACCTGGGAATCTGCAAGCAACCTTAAAAGGTTGGCAAGTAAAGCCATCATGGACTTCCATTGGGAGAACCCTTCAGCACCATGCAAATTATGGATGACTCATGAACTGTTTGATACAGTTTTCTCCACACAAATTGTAAACTTTACATTGGATTCTACTACAGAAAGTTAGTTCCTTAGGCAATCTGGAATCTCACCCATAGAAGACGGGTAATGTTACAACCCTTGTATAGAATCTAACTTTTTCCTTCATCAATAGCATTTTTTGCAATCATGTGACTTGATATTTATCACATGATCAGTCATGTAACATCATGTGACCTTATTACTTATTTATGACATCATAGGGCTAGACCACCATATGTACACCTCATATATGGGAATACTCCCACTGTCATGTGAATACTCTAATCATATATAGTATACATTAGTAACCTCTATCATAATAGTACTGGCTCTACAGTGGTTCGTGTGCATGTACCAGTAATATATATATTGTGAATGCATGACCAGCAGACCTTAGTCTGTTCTGGTTAGTTCCCTGGCTAGCTTATATGGATCCATATCATAGTTTGTAATTATCGAGGTGACCTAGCATTCTGCTACTGGTTGCTTTCAGTTTCGACAAGCCTTGCAGAACATTTATGGTCATAAGCCTAGGTCTTTATCATCCTAACTTTTTATCTGTGCATGTCAAGCTTACATTTGCTATCAAGTAAATAAGGAGTATGTATTAGTGGAGTTGCATATGTATGTACAAGTCTGTTGTATTATAAGCATGTATATATGGGTGAAAAACTGAAGGTTTTTCTAGCCTGGGCTATGCCCACATCAGGGAAACCCTCCCCTGGATAATTGCTGGAAATACTTAATAATTCCATGTAATTCCAATATTTTGCAATATTTTGGGTCATTTTGCACTATATTATGAATTTCCTTGAAATTTCTAGCCCCCTCTGAAAATATCTATGATTTTCATATATTTGCAGTAATTAGTGGGCTATTTGATGCCAAAAGGTAATGTCATTCACCATATATATGTGAAGATTTTCAAGCTAATTGGATATCATCTTCAAATTATAGTATAAAATCCACAACAATATGTTAGATAAAATCATATGATTCACACCTATTCACTAAAATGATACTAGATTGCAAGTGGCATGATTCCATACAAAACAAGCCAAAATGAAATAAATGTAGCTATTACTTGTCAATCAAATCCCAACTGATCTTGCCAATAATCTCTTCCACAGTCAGGTCACTCAAAATCAGATTGGTGTTTTTCTCGCCACTATATAGTTCCAGTTAGCTAGATATCATGGGGGTATAGAATAACATACACAGCCGTCATATATATACCATGCATTATCTTGTGATAAGTCACTGGCCTTAATTGATGAAGGCTCACGAGTATAATAATTAGCTTCTTGAATAGCAAATCTAATTGTGGACTGGTAAAGTCAGTTGACCACAACAGTAGTGTGTCTTAAATAACAGATGTGATCTATTAGAAATAAAAAATAATTAGTGTCAAACCCTTGAATGTAGAACACAGAATCCAACTGCTGCACATGTCAATACAACCATCAAGATTGAGACTTCACATTTGCCGGATTGATCCTTGCTTGATGATGTAAGCTTGTTGGAAAACTCCAAGCCAAGTGCATTGTACTGTGACCCTGTAGTAAAAAAGGCACATTTGATGGCTTTTGTGATGACATGGTTCATGAAAGGTTTGAATATGTCAAATCCGCTTTCAGTAGTCCATGGGTATATGAATGCATTGTTGCTGAGTAAGTTTGTATTGTGTTGATATGAGTTCATGGGTAAGCCAAGTATACCAGGGACAACAAGTAATATAGCCTTCTTGAAGTTGCTTCTGTATAGTGCAAGATGGTGTGAAACCTAGTAAAGTATAATCAGCAGACGTGCTCTAAAAGACTGGAACCAGTAAGACCATACATAATCCTGCAGTGGCTTGATATAGGGTGTCTTGGAGCCCTTCTCTAGACAGTGCGCAATGTCATATTCACTGTCATAGCTATTGATCTCTGCTCCCTTGATAAGTGCATAGATAGCTATATCTTCTAGCCCATGAGTACTAAATGGAGTGGACATCCTCAGCAATAAATCATTTGACATTTTTAACAGTATTTCCATGTCATCAATCATGAGTGCCAACCTGCTGAATTCATAGCTTGCATGGATGACTTTCCTGATATCCAAGTTCTGTTCCTTCAAGCTGATCACTGCCATCTTCTTGCTCTTCA
Organism: Garcileccinum viscosum; assembly: GCA_038090455.1. NCBI lineage: Eukaryota > Fungi > Basidiomycota > Agaricomycetes > Boletales > Boletaceae > Garcileccinum > Garcileccinum viscosum. The sequence continues at coordinate 16,757 of JBBPMT010000309.1, forward strand.
TGTATATACTGAGGTGCATGTAAGGCTTCTATGGGATCACATCTGAATCTTCAGTAGACTGTCCAATGTCTTTTGTCTTGATTGTTACGTCCAACAACCACTTTGAAGCTCTCAAAGCTTTCCCCTTGGATGGTTTCATGACTAGAATAGCTTTGGGTGCATGAACAACTGGTTGCTGTAAAAAAGAAACGGTAAGCAGATATTCATGTCTTAGTTTCAAAGTACCTCTTGTTTAAGCTTCAAATCTTATTTAGTCTTCTTTTTTGATGATACAATAGGTTCACTGAAATGAAACTGCTAGGTGTCCAACTCATCAAAATCATTTTCGAAGTCGAAGTCAGATGTGGAAGGACCAGGCTCCGGTGTGAAGTCGGATGATGGAGTAAATGAACATTGGAGTTTAGAGAAGTATTCCAAAGGGGTTGATGGATGGACGAGATACAGATTTGATGTGGTGATACGCCTTCTGAGTGGTGATTATACGAGCAACCTGGGTGATTGTTCTGAGTATCTGCCATTGATCATGAACAATTTTTCAACAAACCTCAGCTTTCGAAATGTTAGCAGGTACATCATCACAATCGTCCTCCACACTGCTCACCTCACCCGTCACCTTACCCATCTCATCTCCACCCTGGGCTGCTTCTTCTTCACCATCATCATTATAATGAAGATCCTCATCTTCAGAGTCATTAATATCAATCCCAGGTGCACGATGGTGGATTCAACTGGCTTTTCCACATTTAGAAGAATTTCCACAACTCAAAGAAGCTGAGATGAATGTTAGTCATGATCAATGTCTCTCAAAAAACATATTCAGTTTGAACTTCTTGTATTTGAGCTTGACTGACCCAGTGTACTTTCTTTTTTCAGGATGTTTGTCAAGGTGCTGCACACTCTCAACAACAGGTAAACCTGTAATGGGTGTATCCTTTTTGGGCTTTGATTTCAGCTTTAGTGCTGCCCAGGCTAAAGTAATAGTCAGTGAGTTGTGACAAGGTTTGTTTAAATAACTGATGTGGATGTTCCAGAACTGCAGACTTAGAAATACAAGATGCTATAGTAAACCAAGTGAGTATGTGAAGGCATTGTATCAATTGAGCCATTGACCATGATTGCCACTACAACCACTAGAAAGGGTCAGCTGGTTTTGGGATTCTTTGGTCACTTGTGATTGACCTTGATCAGCAGCCAAAAGTCTCCTGGATCATTTAAAGGTGCATTGCATGGTATGTCAATGAGTGTCAACTTGGATGTTCACTGACAAAGTAAGACAGTGAGTCAAAGAGAAGGAGAGGAAAAACAAGAAGAAAAATGTGTTGAGGTGAAGAAATAAAGTGTTGAGGAATGTTGAGAAATATATAAAAGGTGGGTCACGGTTGAGGGATAAAACAACAAAGGTGAAAGTGGTAAGTCAAAATTTGAATCAAGCAACTTACTATTAGCAAATCCACAAGTGTTCAATTTTTGTTTACACAGCTCTTCCGAATCACTCATAAAATTCAATTCAATCATGTCGTTCCTACAGTGAGCTCAAAAATCCTTTCCATACTAACCCAGATGGCAGTGTACAGAGCGCACCACGGGAATTTTGCTTAGCTTTGGTGGGAGTATAAATAGTACATACTCTCGGCTACATAATTGCTCCCTAGATCATGTGATTTGGTTTACAGGCTATGAAGATATAGGCAATTTAAAATGGTAATATCATGAAAAGGATTTTTGAGCTTTTGGGTATTTGAACATTATCAGTACTTGATATAGCCTCCTTTAGCTTTAAGCACTGCCTGAACCCTCCTAGGCATACTTTCAATCAACTTCTGACACTCCTCAACTGGTATCCTAT